>QZGG01003040.1:0-28239 GCA_006409495.1 Sedum album
TTAAAGTCAACTGCATGCTACTCTGAGTTTCTCACATTGTGCTTTGTTGGGTCAACTAACAAACATGGGTTTCCAGAATGGTGGTGGGTATTACGTGTTTGTTCAAGATTTCATAAAAAAAATCCATCTTTTGAATGTGCAGCAATATTAAGGATGCCCCTGAAGGGTGGTATGAGGAGAAGAACAGGTAAGGTCGTGATTCGAATCCGGAAAATTATTAGTTCGTTGACTTCTGTTTGTCTGCACAATACATATTTCTTTCATTCTTTGTGAAACGCTAATTACTTTATAAGGGTATTTCTGGCTTGTATGGCTAGTTTGGCAGATACTGAAATCTACCACTAGCTAAATCACACTCCATATTCCATTTTGAGCCTCAGATGAAGTTTTCAGTTTCTACAAATTAGATCGACACGACATGAAGTTGTAGTGACAGTGTAATGCTGAGTGTTCAGCATGAAAGTTGTGAGGCAAGATTCTCACGGAGGATGTAAAAAAATCGGAATGAGATTTAATGTGAGCAACAGCTACATGAAAATGCTTTGATTCAATTAAATGAGGTTGTATGGTAATTTGGAAGCTAAAATCAGTAAAAGAAACACTGTCTTCAGACAGCAGGGCAGAAGCATGAATAATAAACAAGCAGCTAAACTCATTGGCTGCTTGGGTGCAACATTAAGTCCTACAAAACAATGACGGTGTTGGATCAGGCAGATATCTTGCTTCTGATATAACTTGTTGACTAAGCATCTATCCACCTGTAGGCCAAACTTATGGTGTCAAATTTAAGCTTCCGTGGCCACTGTAAATGAAATGCCATTCAGGGGTTCAACGGTTCTTCCTCTACATCCCTCACAACCTTTGTAACTGGACTCCAGTCCTCTGAGGCATCAGAAATCAATACTGTAAGCAACATAAAATCAAACATTTGTCTCTACCAACTAAGAACTTCAAGGTTTGTTACGCTATTAACAAGTCAAACAATATACAACAAAATTGGTGAACTTTAAATTTGCTTCTGAGATCATCTTACTTGTTTTATCTGCAAGAAACATGAGGCGCCTTTGAAGAACTGATGCCAGGAGAAGGAAAAAGGAGCACATGCCAAACATAAAGGTGATGGGGAATGCACTGACCTGCAGATTGAGAAAATGAAAATAGGATGACCATTAAATATCATAGAAACAAATTATTTTTGCAAACAGCTAGGACGAATCTGCAAAATAGGGCTTCTATATTTCAACTAAAATATTTATCAAAATCCATCATTTTAGAAATAAATTATAGCAACCATACTTGTTAAACTGTATTTGGATAGATTAAAACAGGAACTTCATGTTACTAATTGCTTATTAAGTTTCGCCTTTAAACTTTGTTTCCCCAAAACCAGAGACATCTTTCAATTCTAAAACATACTTTCTGAACGGATCGCAAAAGATATTCCATGAAGTAGACACTTACATTGTATAGAACGATGCACACGAAGATGTTCAATGGAATGCGGAAGAAGTTCATTATAGTGCTTCTAGCCTCCTCCGGAATATATTGGGACCTCATCTTCATTATCGATGGCCAGAAGAGGCCCACACATGCTTCAAAGGTACAGAAGCCCAGCAGCTGGATGCAACCTGAAAATGTAATGCCTCCTCCTTTGACTTTAGAAGGTGGCACTAGAAACTAAACCAAAAAGTTAGAAATACGCACCAGAAAACAGAAATGTGTAATGCTTAAAAAAACTTAACTTCACCGACTTCTCACTTACAGCAGTGATAATTGGGAGCGTAAGGGACGCAGCTGATACAGCAAAAACAATCTGCATGTAGCTCTCAACTCGAGTCGATGATCGTGCCATCAGCCGAGAGGCAAGTGAGCTTCCCATCATTGAAGCCAACATGAAAGTTGCAAAAATGAATCCATGGGGTATCTCTTCATCATTAGGGCTCAAAGCTGGAGTCCATAAGAACACAAACGTATACATGGAACCCTCAAACAAGGATTGAATGGCTCCAAGCAGTGCAACTTTTTCATCTGAGTGAAAATGAAATGTAAATTTTGAGTGGCAAGAAATGAATATCAAAGATATGAGAGTATAATACTAGTGCAGGTACATGACTGACTGGGTAATAACTGATAATAAAGCCACTGCACAGTTAAATTTGCATATGACTATACAGAGGCAGAGGAGATGCCATCTTCTGAAACAAAATCAAATTAATATTATTGTTCCATCTTTGCTGAAAAAGAACATATCCAATTCCATCAAAATGAAATATCCATAAGAAAATAAAAATGATATCAAATTTTTATTCAAAATCTTGCTTATCTATGACATATCAGGATAAAAGCATAGATCCTGCAACTATATACAAAAGGTGCTGGAAAAATCTGAATATAATATTAAAAATATTGTGAATCGGACGATGTAAAAATAAATTCAAGAATCAGTTATAAAAAATAAATGTGCGGAAAAACTGACATTGCATCAAAAGTTCGGGTGTCCTAAGCAAATGCGGATGTTGAGAGGAGAAAGCTTACCAGTTGATATTGCTGCAGCAGCACCTCTAAACTGAGTCAACAAATCCTTGCTCTCGGATGGATCACCGTAGTTCTCGGACCAAGTGTATAAAATAATTGCCATACCAATAGCGAGAAAGCATGAAGCGGCATCGAATGGTGCAACAGGTCCCAAAGCTAGGGTATCCACAAGTAGATTTCCGAACAACCCAGCTACAATAGCAACCAGACCATTTCCAAGAAATATGGCCTTTGAGAAAGTAACTGACAACCATTGTTGTTCAAATCCCCTCTGCATTGTAGACATAAATGATAATTGATCAGTACCAAGTGAGACAAATGCAAACTAGAGTCAGTGACACATATACGATAGTTAAACCCTCAAGTAAAAAGGATATAAAGGACAAATGAACGCCTATGCCGCATGACCCAACCTTATTGTGCTCCGCAACTAGCCACGACTCAAATGCTGAAAACAGTAAAGAAGTGGCAATTCCCCCTAAGACACGTCCCAACATCAAAACATTATACTGTGGAGAATGCTTGGTGATGCAGCTCAAAATATACGTTATACAGTACGTCACACTCGCTCTCTTCCTCCCCCTACATTTTCAATCACATCAATAACAAATGGTTAGCATTGTATTATCTACTTTTAAAAAACACGAGAGAATTAATCGGGCCTCACTGTTTGTCTGCTAGGGAACCAACAATAGTTCCGAAAAGCATGGAGGAACCAAAACCAGCAATAAACAAATGACCGATTTCTCCTTTACTGAAGCCATATGTAGTGTATAGATAATACACATACGGTCCTTGCAACCAGTCTCCGGCTGTAGGCATGAAAACAGTTGAACATTACACATACATGACAAATTCAACAATACAAATGAAGCATGGATCTCGCATTCTAAATCAGATCTAACGAAATCCAAGCGGCATACATAACATTGCGCAAAGATCAATAAAATATGTGATTGAGATCGGAAATGGAAGGTGCGTACCCATCATGAGGGAGTAGACGACGAGATAGTTGTTTTTGAAGGAATTGAAAGCGGAGGAGGTGTTGATTCGATCCTTGTTGCTTTTGCTGACTTCCATGACGGCGACCACCAAGGCCAGGCCGCCGAACACCAAGTAGTAGAACATCTCCATTTTCGCACAAATCTCAGATTCGATCAATGCCTACTCGCTTCCTCTCCATCTCGCTCGTCTTTCTATATATATATGAGTGTTGCACAGACGCGGAAGTTGATCGTGCGAAGTGACGCCGTTTGATGAGATCGATACTGCCACGTGGCATACTACAGTAGCTTCGGTGAAAGAAGATTTGGAATATAAAAAGAGAGAATTACTCTGGTGGATCCACTACTATTTGGTGGATCCATGAGTCCAACTTGTAGCCTTTGGATGGTTTTTGATCAATGGTTAGCAATGGTCAACTATTAGTCAAACTAAAGGGTAATATGGGAATAGTTAGGATTTAATTAGTATAGTTAGCCTAGTTAGCATTTAATGCTTGATTAGATGGCTTCATTTTCCCTCTCTCCTTAATTTTCCCTCTCTCCTTACAAACCCACCATTTTCAAAATTCAAACCCTCTCTCCTTAATCAATCCCATCCATTTTCATAATTCAAGCTTTTTCATTTCCTCACCATTTTCATAATCCAAACCCTCTCTCCTTAATCAATCCCACCATTTTCATACTTCAAGCTTTTTCATTTCCCCACCATTTCATAATCCAAACCCTCTCTCCTTAATCAATCCACCATTTTCATAATCTAAGTTTTTCATTTCCCCACCATTTTTATAATCTCAACCCATTCTAACCCGTTTGTAAACCAAATAATCCCACACTCAACTGCATTTTAACTGTTGCACCCACATGTGCACCTTACTATTGCACTTTGTAGTTGCATCCTATAGTTGCATTTTTTTCCTACTTGCACTTTCAGCATGCATTTCACATGTGCATTTTATACATGCATTTAGATCTTGCATTTTGCAGTTGCATTTTTACAGTTGCATTAAGTCTACAAATGTGTTCCATGTTCATTGTATTGCTTTTTTTGTATAAATTTAACATGTTTCCGTATCATTTACCCTTTTTTGTGTTGTGTTGGTAGATGGTAATCATAGTTGTACGGTAACAAATGATTTCCATTATTTAGTTATCGCATTTCATTGCTGCATTTCACATGTGCATTTCACACATGCATTTTGATCTTGCATTTTGCAGTTGCATTTTAGAGTTGCATTAAAGCTACAATTGTGTTCCATGTTCATTGTATTGCTATTTTTGTATAAATTTAATATGCTTCCGTACTTTTAAGTTGGCTAAATAGATGGCTGGTGGACGTTCAGAGCAATATGCTGATGCAAAACCATTAGAAATTGCATTTTACTTGCAAATCACATTTTGATGAATTTAATTTTGATAAATGAACTTTTTGATGAAAACATTGTAATTTCCTTGTATGTCTCGATAATCTAATTGATTTCCCTTTCGAATATGCAAATTGAAAATGTAACTATAAAATGCAAATTACAATTGCAAAATCAATGTTGAACATACATTTTGTTGTACGCTGGTATCTGTGTTGTAAAAGACACCACAGTAACAATGCAAGTGTTAAATGTAAAGCTAAGTTTTGATTCATACTTGCATTGTTACTATGCGACCCAAAAACAAAATACAACAGAAAAGTGCAACAACAAGGTGCATCAGAAAGTGCAACAACAAGGTGCATCATAAAAGTGCAACAACAAGGTGCAACAAAGAAGTGCAATAACAAGGTGCATTAACAAAGTGCAACAACAAGTTCGATAAGTTATATGTTCCAAATTTCTCCGCCTGTATTAACAAATCAAACACACATCAGAACACACTCAATAATCAAATTTCTAACTCAGATTCGACACTAGAGAAATCAAATGACGGAACAAACACAATTCGTAAAACATCCAAAGCTCAAAAAATATGTCACGGATGTTTACAATAGTTCTCATCAGCAATAAACTTCCATATAAATTCAACATATGCTGATATAAGTCATCCTCAATAGCTCTCGGCCACTCAGCTTCTGGAATTGCAAGCTTCTCACGCATCTCAACTGGTGCAGTGTGAATACTGAGCCCAATCACCACTATGCTGCTTCTTTCCATCCAACAAATCCAAACTACTATAAACTCAAAGCCTTCATTAGAATTATTACAAGCACTCTATGGTAATAACCTTCCTGGAAGACGCATTCAGTATCATCACCCCCCATTCAGTCTCGCATACATATATCAAGAAATGCAATGCCGAAACCTAGAGATATTAATACACTAATCAACAATATGTTCCTGTACGTTTCACACCCAATATCAACAAATGCCGAACATTCACAATCACAGAGCCCACATCATCATCCAAAACCCAAACTTTCAACAACAAACCAATCCAACATCAAACGAAACCAATTAACGAAACAAATACAACAAGATGATAAAGAAGAATAAAATCATAATATCAACAGCAGAAGTCTTAAGCAACTCGAGAGCAGAAAACATCTAGACGCTCTAGCCTCACTCCTCTCCTCTCCTCCTCAACCACCACTTCAACTGACGATTCACACCTCATCGTCGCCAATCCCATTCTCCGCTGCTGCCCAACTCTCACACAAAATCCTCATCTGCGACGCGCTCACTGACGATGACGACGTGGACTGATTTCGAGCTAACAGTGTGTCGATCTCCATCTGCCGTTTCGAGTGGGTGGATCCAGATCCAGATTCAGATCCAAATCCAAATCAAGCTTCGTCGGTCTGCCTCTTCACAACCCAAGTCAAACTCATGTCGGTCTGCCTCTTCACAACCCAAGCTTCGTCGGTCTGCCTCTTCGTCGGTCTCGTCGGGCTTCGTCTTCACCGCCAAACCCTCTCTTCGTCGGTCTTCCTCTTCCGTCGGTCGTCGCGCCCCTCTCTCCACCCGCTGCTGTCTCAGTTGATCTCCCAATAGCCTCTCTCCTAAACCCTCTCTCCGAGCGTCTTACGAACTGACAGAAAGGAGCGTCAGTACAAAGACCAAAATACCCTCCGCACGTTAAGCCCAATTCACTCGTAACCAAATCCTAACCAAACTTAATTCAAACAGAGAGGACACGTGTCAGAATGAAATCAATTCGATTTATCAGATGTAAGGTCCAGATCTTGACTCATGGATCCACCAAATAGTGGTGGATCCACCAGAGGCGCCCTCTATAAAAAGATGATGAATAAAAGGAAATGTGTATTTCACTTTTGTAATATAATTTATGAAAAACATGTAGAACAATACAACAGGGAAACATTATTTCTGAACTGAACATGATGATTCTACTGCAACAACTGGTGAGGTACAACATCCAACCATCAGGGAGACGATGATTCGACTTTCGAATGAAGCATCACAACTAAATTATGAGCATCACCCAGCAGTTTCCAGACATCCAGATTTCCAGCGGTGTTGTTACATTCCCGGATTATGTCATCCATGCTATTATACTTTTCAACGATTAGTTTTCTTCTTTGCAACACACAAGCTGCAATTGCGTACAACAACAAATCTTCTGTTGGGGGTACTCTTTGTCTTATCTTGCTCCATGTTGATTTGCCTATTCCACACTTGACTGCTGCTTGATCAGCCCACATTACCTCCCATAGGCAAAGAGTCTGCTCAAAACTCAGTTCACGCCTAAATAGTACAACCACCATTCTGTACACGAAAAAGCAATCTTCTGCTTTTAGTTTTTGAAGATGTTTGAAGAGATGAGAGTCCTTGCATTTGATAATCTTGGATACTGTGTCTAGCTGCCTTCGAATCCCTAATTCATCCATCCGGAAATTATTCCTGGCCTTCTGCATAAATGCAACAAAACACCAGAAAGCCTCATAATCACTAGTTATCACTGTTATTATTGGAGAAAGCAAATCACTCATCCCTTGACAATAGCCGATTTCAGGGTCATATAGAGCATATGCTTCTAATATTGCTACCAGTCTAGCTGCATGCAATATCATTGATGGTTCTAAATGGGAATAACTTTTCAACCCAACAGCTTCAGCAGAACGGTACGCTTTGCTTTCTGATACTGTAGATTGAGGTGAAGCATATTCTAAGAAGTCCCAGTTGGCCCGGACGGCATCAGCACGAATGATTCGCTGCCATGTTGAAAAATCTTCTGTTCGGTTAAGTTTAAATTCCCCCACTGTTTTGGAGGCTACAGAAAATTCCAAGGAAGACAAATCAGTCCCTGACTCATCTACAGCATATGGAGAAGGGAAATCATTGATCACAGATTCCACAGAAGACTCTGAGCAGGAGGAATCAGCATTAACACCGGACACATCATGATCTGTTTCTCCCTGACTACAATTATTTGTATCCATTACAATATGCATTTGCTTGGTGGTAGCCTCATTAATATCTGAGTTTCCCTCCTCGCTTGAAAGGTAATCCCTTGCACTAACAACATCCTCGGAATCAGAACAGTCATTTTGCTGAACATATGGACTTCTATTCTCAAGATTGCTGGGTTCACAATATTTCCTCACACTCACTTCTTTGTTACTTTGTCGCCAGAGTTTTCTGCACTTTCTTCGCAATCTTTCGTATTCTTTTCTGAAAATTTATAGAACCCATTGAACATATTGTGAAATTAGCCAAATGAAAGAATAGTTACAACTTACAATGCAATAACACCACGAAGCTATAAAACAGCCAGTCAGCAAATTTTGACTCTCTGTAGCAACCATTACTTAAAATTTACCTTTTATTGTGTTTTATAGTATCTCTTTCTTCTTTGATGCTGTCTAAATTATAGCTGCAGACACAAGAAAACTGATCCAATTATATCTAACAAAAATATAGTATCATGACAAAGACAATTTAATAATGACGAAGCTACTTCTACTTCCACCCTCCAACATCAAAATATAATTAGCACTCTGTAGGAAGTATTATTGTAAATAACATGAATAGAATTCAAGAATATTAGTTATAAATGAATCCATGTAAGGTTTTAGGCTCACGGTCATTGTTTCCCATGTGTACCTCGATGTAAGGAAAGTTGTGAACAGAAAAACAAGACAGCAAAACTGATACACCGCTAAGAACATGACTGCATTTACAGAAACGTATATATTTTATTGCTTGCTAACTTTAAATATAAGGAATGCTTTGAATTCCATGTAATATTAGTTTTAATAGCATTTGATTCCAGTAAATGTTAAATAATCTACTAGAGCAACCAGGAATGTACCCTCTCAATGCACTGTATATTCTCTGGGTGTCATGTAAATCGGTTAAGTATCTTTCATGTTATCCTAAACTTTAAGACTGATAATTAGCAAAGAAAATGCACAAGTCCATCATCTTATCAATCATTTTTACTGACATGGAATCCTCCAACGATTTTTATCAACGATTTTTATTAGAGAATGCTGAAATTTGCATGATCATGATTCTTTTCATAGAGAAAATTTGTCTAGCCCAATAATTCTTGCTTTCGCATTGCAGTCATATACTTACACTCCTAGAAGAAACGGCCAAACTTCTTCCCTAATTCTGATATCAACTCCCTGCAAAAGAGATATTTTGAATATCAGAAATAAAATTGAAATTAATAGACCATCCACCAACATAACATCACGGTGTTAATTCATTAAACGCAACATGTTTTGCTGGAATGCGAGCTTACCCCGGCTCGAACCTTTTTCAGTAACTTAACACCGCCATCAGCGAGTTTTCCATCAGAAGTGAACAAACTCTTCCAGTACTTTGGGGAAAGAGCATGTTTTCTTTTCCTCCGGGACCATGGGGATTTCACATGTTCCCTGCAATTAACATCAAAATCAGACCAACAATCATATTAGCTAAGCATTGATATATATACTGGACCAGAATGGAAAGATAACACGTGGCAGTTGAAGCAACAGAGAAAGAAGAAACTTCAAAGTTCAAATCATATACAGTTGCTTATCCTGATATGCACACCCGAAATACCCACTGAGAGACTTGTTTTAAAACTTAACATTTTGATATTTCATAAATTATGTAACAAGAAGTACAGAAATCCGTTATGGAGCTATGGTATCTGTAATTTTTATAATTCCCGATAAGTATCTCTAGCCTTCAATTTGAAATTACAACTACCTCCATTTTGTAAAATAGATAGACACGATGATTGATGAGACTGGGTTGTAAGCAAAAATAACGTAAACTGAGCTTAGCATGAATGGCAAACGCAACAACACTGACTTTTCTATCAAAGAAAGTATTGAGCAATCAATAAGATTTAATATGGCATTTCAAGCAATACCTGGAGCCACAAGTTAAAATAAAAGGTGAAGACCACAGAAAATGACTAATCTGGAACGATGATGGTTACAGTGATTGAGCTACAATTCAGTAAGGAACTTGTTCCTGTTTCGAGCAACATTAGTAATAGCAGCTTCGGTTTTCCTCAGAAATCTAGAGTGTGTAGCATAAGTTTACTATTCTCTCTGTGAATGAAACTAAAAACACTTGCAGATAAACCGCCATAGGAAACAACCTTACATAGTTCATTTTCCAAGTTAAATAGAAAGGAAAAAACATTCCTCAAGTCAAAAATTATCAGAAACAGTCAATGGCAGAGTGCAAACCAATCCAGATTGGATACAATTGAAAACATGAAATTCCAGAATCAACAATAAAAGTAAACCCTAATTCGACTTACAGTAAGAGCAACAGATAATCAATAACTAAAAGCAATAGTTGAGTGGGAACTAACCAATCACGGATAGCGCATGAATTAGCAGGCGAAGCAGATGCAACAGAATTAAAAAGCGATCGGAATTGAATCCATGAGGAGGATGGAGAAGACGGTAGAAGAGAGGATGAACTGGAAGTAGAATGAATCCGTCTTAGGGTTTTCATCCACTGCTACTTAGATGTACAAATACAACACAACAACAGGAGCAGCAGCAGCTAGCGTATCGATACAAGTTCGATCGACGATCGAAGAGTGATTGATGGCGGAGAGCGGAGGCGATATTCGGAAAACAAGATGTGACGTGTCAACCTACCACAAGTCGTTTTCGTTCTTTTTTTTAGATTCGTTTACTTTCCGCAAACGAGACACGCTTCCGCTCCGGTCACTAGTAGATCGGGTTACTCTTTTTTTTATTTCGGAGAGAGAGAGTAATGCTCTCTTAAGATCCTCAATTTTGAGTGAGACACTGAGACCCCAATCATGGCCGTTGATTGGGTTTGCTTTTAGGGTCCAGATTGTGCCACGTGGAGGTGAGAGAACAAAAGCAACAATTTCTCTCACCTCCAATTTTTGAATTTCTCTAACCTCCACGTGGCACAATCTGGACCCTAAAAGTAAACCCAATCAATGACCATGATTGGAGTCTCAGGGTCTCACCGAATAGTAAGGGTCTCAAAAGAGCATTACTCTTCGGAGAGATGCCGTAAGCACATAGGCGCGTACAGAGCATTTTAATCCCAAAATACCCCTCAGCTAGTCCAATGTCGCTTTTAGTAGATGTCGTTTTCGTACAGAGCATTAAAACTTAATTATTGAATAAAATAATAAATATTGTGATAAAGGTAAATTAGGAACAAAAATATGTACAACTTTTAGCAGCTAATTAGTGTTTGCCTGCTGGATAGGCCTCAACTCAAACCGCTTTTCAGAGTCAAGTTGATGAGGGGAAGGCCCGAGTTGGTGTAGAATTCTGAATGCATCAAGTTTGTACCCTTAGTTTCGGTCTCTATTCTATCTGTTGAAAGCGGAAGCATTGTTGATGACCTCTTGGTCAAAATGGGTTCAAAACCATCCCAAAAGACCTTTGAACTTGGGGATATATGTAGGGTTGTTGGTGAAAACGCAAATAGACTTGTTGATGCATGTGTCTCCAGTTGCTTTATTCAGTTTTTAGTAACCCAATGTATAAAAATTATTCATAATTGTTGTATACAGATTTTTTATTTCTCAAAGCACTATATTACAGGTGATGTCATGCTGTTTTTTTAATTTTAACAAACATAAATTGAAAGTGACAGTAAGTGGAACGAAGGTCCTAGTCAAATACAAATAAAACAAAGAGCAATAATACCTCAAGCTGATAGATGGAAATTATCCAAAATGCTTTATAAATTTCTTAACTTCCTAACGAAAGATGGTTCATATTGTTAACTCAACAAACAACCTGACATCAAGGGATGGCCAACCCACAAGCATTAGAAAAGCTTACTTGAGGAGCTAATCAAATATATACAGAAAATATAGAAAGCTTTGTTCTACACATTCAAATATTAACAAAGAAGTTGATTTGATGGACCCAACATAGTCTACTTCAAATTCTGACTTTCTGAATTCGATTATCATGGAAATTTCGTACTAGAAAATAAATTGTCATTAACTTTCTTCAGTTGCTAGATCACCTTCCGAATTACCACAACTCAACCTTTTCAAATTGGACTCTTCCCGTCTAGAGAGAGAGGGGCTTTGGCCTCTCTCCTATCCTTCTTGTTTTTCCGCCATGCTCCCTTCTCTTTCTCTTCCTATTCTCCTTGTTTCACTTTCCCTGCCATTTCTTCTTCCTCTATCCTTCTGTTTCTTACTTCTTATCCATCTTTCCCCCTCTTCATCTTTGCCCTTACCTTCTCCTTGTTATGGCCTTTCTCTCTAGTGTGGAGAGTGAGAACCACCTCCTACACGAAGATGGCTTTTCTTACTCTCTACGGTGAGTGTCTTAAACTTCATTTGGAGTCTGCTAGTAAATGCATCGGAAGGATAAAATTTCACCATCAAGCCGATCATTAATTGTATGCATCAAGCAAAATAAGGCGGTGGAGCTTCGGTAGTGTTGAGATGATGATCATCACATGCATGCATCAAACGACGCAAGGGATGGAGGGTACAAACATGTGTCTCGGGCTGCATGCTTGTAAAGAGGAAATTCTATCCTTGTGTCTTGCATGCAATACGGTTGGGTTGAAGACTTGGTAAGATGCATTCATCAAGTAGATTTATGTACATTAGGATTAGTATATTTCAAATAAGGCATATATCATCCAATGTGTATGTTGTTTTCCTTCTTTTATTGGAGGAGTTAGTACTCCGCCACTATGGCGAGTATGTTTTTTAGTATTTGGTAAATCCTGCAAAGTAGGTGTATATGCCGAAGGGTAGTGGACTGCGGATGCGATAGTGCATTTCGCTATGGGGTTGTGCTATAATTGGTTGTAACAAGACATATGCTTTGGTCATATGTGTACTTACTTCCCCGAATCTCGATGAAAAATTTGTTATCAAAAAAAAATTGGACTCTTCCCAAACCTGCCAACATCAAATCAAAATTATATTGAGATATAGAATCGAGAAACAATAATCCAAATAAAACACAGTAAAAAGTTTATTTCATTTTTTGATTGTCTCCAATAGGAAGTCTTATCTTTTTAGCTAAACCTTTCACTTCTCTCCCTTGATAACATATTTGAAGAGATGAATCGGAAAATGAAGATTTTAATAAATTTGATTCGCTTTTTAATCCAACAACTTTCATCAATGGCATTATATTACTTGGCTCAACAAAAAATCATACCTTCTTTGCTTTAGCTGTATAATCAATTAACTTTACAAACTTCGGACACAAATGTCTGAATCTCTCGGTAACGTCTAAATGAATGTCTTCTTGAATACCACTCCGTTAGCATCTTCCACTTGTTGAAAAATTATTCCCCTTGACCACCGAAATAGAATATATTTATTTGGGATTTTAAGGATTGAACAAAAGTTTAGAACTCTAATAGCATACCCATAAAGAAATCCTCAACTCTTAAATTTCTTTCAAGTGAAAAAAATATCTTCAGTATCGTGATCAAATGTGACAAAAGCCTTATCTTCATTAATGATGCTCTCTAGAACATACTGATTATTTTGACCATCATGATTTTTGATTATGGATGATGAAGCACAACCTATTTCAACATGAAATAATTGGAAAATCTCTGTAGTATAAACGTCACAAAGCTATCTTGAATACAGACAAAAATGATTACTAACCATAGGTTGTTTTTCTCTAGACTCATACTCAGGCTTTAAATTTGGGTAGCATCTAGCACGGACAACCTCCTGAAAAATCTTGAAAAATCTAAGCATGGACAAACTGCTACTCATAAGCCTTTTTAATTCACTGTTACAACTCTCGCTGAGTTGTGTACTCCTAATGCCTAGAGTATACACATTCTTCATACAACAACTTGCCCATTTTTCTTTTATACTATAAACATGTAACAACCATTTGTTACCTTGTACAAAATACTTGTATAGCATTGTACTCCAAGCCTTTTCAAATTCCTCTTCAGTGTCATATTCGTACATGCATTCTTTGAAATGAGTTAAGAAAGAAGATCCGTCTTTCATCAAATTTTCCAAATGTCTGATGCCATTAAGCATCATATGAAACGTACGAAGACCATGATAAGCATCTCGAAACACTATGTTGAATGTCTTTGCCATTGCTGATTCTTGATCTGTAAAAATAGTTTTCGGATGCGTTTGATTATGACAATTCAAGAAGGGCTAAAATAACCTTTAAAGATGCAGCCATTTTATCGTACACTATAGCATCTCCAAATATCACGGTTGACCTATGATAATTCAGCCCGACAAAAACTCTCAAAGGCCGTGTCTCTTTATTTGTAGAATATGTCGTGTCGAAAGAAACAACATCTCCAAACAATCCAAAATCAATTCTCATCTTTGCGTTTGCCCAAAATGTGTTTGTAATGTGCTCTTCACTATCAAACTGCATATCATAGTTAAAGAATGGATTATCTTTTGTTTTCTCTCGAAAGTAACTTAATATACTTGCAGCATCATCATACATCAATTTTGTGGTCCAACTCAGTGAATCCTACGCAATCAATTCCATATGCTCTTCTACTCATCAAATCATGTGATTTTCTCATGCGTATACCCGACGCATCAGCCATCTCAATCTCATAAGCTTGAGTTTTAGGAATATATCTTTACGATGGCATCATGTGAACAGTATCTGAGTGTATGCAGCAAATGATTATGTTCCAAGTATAAATCATATATTTGGTACTTCGCGATTTTTCGAAGAATTCCAAATCTGAATTTGTAATTTATTCTTATTTCAGCACGAGGTTTTTGTTTAGTAATAACTGAATTTCCTTCCCCGCATTTTCCCTCCTAACTGCATACATATACTACATTGGACATTATTCCATCTCTTGCGCTTTTGTGACCGTAATGTTTTCGAAAACTAAAACCAATTCTTGCCGCAAAGTTCTCCAAAAACAGATAAGCTTCTTCAATAGAATCAAATTGCATTCCCAATTTAGGGACATAACTAATATAATTCCTGTCAACATTAGAGAAGAAAATCAGTTTGTATTAGGACCAAATTATTTCATAATTATAATTTCAATCTACATTAGGAGAGGACATTGCAGATGGATGAATGGACTGAAAAATAAATTTGTAGTCTATAAAATTTATCTTCAAACACTTATGGAAGGACAGATAGAATTTTAAAATCTATATAATTATCAATCGCAAAGAATGAAACGTACCAGATTTCTACATCGTTGTACATGTTTTCAAAGATCTTGTAACTGTACAAATCAAGCACTTTGAAAATTAGAAAGTGAATATCAATCGTTAGGCGCCAGTAGGGGTGTGCACGGGTCGGATATGGACGGGTTTGGTTAAATCCATATCCGACCCGAAAAATTCCTCGGGCCGTCAATTTGAACCCGAGCCCGACCCGATAAATTAATAGTTAACTCAAACCCGTCCGTACCCGACCCGATCAAAATAATATTAAATTTTTTTAAATATATATCTTTTTCTAATAAAAAAACTGAAAAACTTTAAAAAGACAATTTGAGTTTTATATACAAATTACTTTGTTTTATACAAGCAATGTAAAAAGATTTAATAAAATCCAAAAAACTTACTACTTATATACATTATTCACAACAAAACTAACAAAGATGGTGGCGGGGTGGAAGGTTCGAATCCTATCTCACGCAAAATTAATTTTAATCAAATAATCGCGCGCCATAATCAAATAAATGTCGAAGCGTGAGATTGAGAGTTGAAACGTTGGTTGGTTTAAGGCAGAGGCGGTGGCAGGGAGGGGATTAGGGGGTCCCATGCCCCCCTAATTTTAAAAAAAAAATTTAAAAATATTATATATTAATATTGCTTAAGCCCATATCAGATTTTAGCCCATCAACAACCCTAATTTATCATCTCCACCTCCATCTCCATTGACACAATTTTTTAGACAATTGCACAACATCAACACCATCTCCATCCTCACATCAAATTGTTGTTTATTCTATTAATTCGAGGTTAGTTTTTTATTCAATCTATTTGAGGTTAGTTCTTATTCAATCAATTTGAGGTTAGTCCTTTATTTAATCAACCCTATTTGATTGTTTTTGTTTGCAAATTAGGTGAAGCGAGTATGGATAAATTTATAGTGCGTCGCAAGAGAAGATTAGAATCAAGTGTTGAACCTTCTTTGAATAATGATGTTCAATCCGATGTTGGTATGAATGTTCCTCTTCCAATTGAAAATTTGATTGATGAAAATATTGGTGTTTCGGATGAAGAAAGAGGTCGACCAAAGAATGATAGTGATGATTTTGTTATCATGAGTGATCCGGCACTAAGGTTACCGATCAATGAATATGATCATTTAGTTAGAGACAACGTAAGGAGAGCTTATGTGGTTCAAGGTCCGTGTCAACCATATTCACATATGTTTCCAAAAACCAACTTGGGAAATAAGTTGAGATGCTTTCGAAGCGAGTGGTTTAGAAAATGGGAATGGTTGGAGTATAGTGTGTCAAAAGATGGAGCCTTTTGTTTTTGGTGTTATCTCTTTAGTGGAGATTATCGAAATGATGTATTTGTGAAGAAAGAATTTCGAAATTGGAAAAAAGCTACCGAAAAATTTCGAGAGCATGTTGGAGATATGGGTAGTGCACACAATAATGCTAAGACATTATTTTTTGCTTTCAAGGATCAAAGACAAAGTTTAGTGCGAAAGATATCTTCCGGAAGTCGAGTTTTGGAAGTTGCATACCGTACTCGTTTGACCGCGGTTGTTGATGTTGTTCGATTGCTTATTCAACAAGGATTACCTTTTAGGGGTCATGATGAAATGGAAAGTTCCCTCAATAGGGGAAATTTTTTAGAAATTCTTGATTGGTATAGTTCAAGAAGTGAAGAAGTTGGAAAGGTAATGAATGAGAATGCGCCGGGAAATAATAAACTCATTTGTCATTCAATTCAAAAAGATATTGCAAGGGCATGTGGATCTTTGACAACAAAGGCTATTATTAGTGACATTGGAAATAAATTCTTTTCTTTATTGGTTGATGAGGCACGTGATTGTTCGATCAAAGAGCAAATGGCTATAGTGTTGCGATATGTCAACGACGATGGAATTGTTTTGGAGCGCTTCATTGGACTTGTTCATGTTGTAGATACTACATCTCAAGCTTTGAAAAGAGGTATCGATGAAATTTTTCATAAGAATGGATTGTCTCTTTCAAGACTTAGAGGTCAAGGGTATGATGGAGCTTCAAATATGAGAGGCGAGCTTAATGGATTGAAAACACTTATTTTGAATGAAAATCCAAGTGCAAGGTATATTCATTGTTTTGCACATCAACTCCAATTAGTTGTTGTGGCCATTGCTCAAAGCAATCGATTTGTGAGTGACTTTTTTGAATATTTATCTATGGTGATAAATATGGTTGGTGCTTCGTGCAAAAGAAAGGATGAATTTCGACAAAAACAACATGAAAACTTAGTGGAGATGTTAGCTAATGGTGAAGTTTCTACGGGAAAAGGGTTAAATCAAGAATCAAGTTTGGTTCGTCCGGGTTCTACTCGTTGGGGTTCACACTACACATCAATTGTTCGTCTCCTATCTTTATGGTCATCAACCGTCAAAGTTCTTGAAAATATATTTGATGACGGAACCGATTACAAAACTAGAGGATTTGCTTCTAGCTTGGTTCAAAAAATAGAGAGTTACCAATTTATTTTCATTGCTCACTTGATGAAGCTAATATTGGGATTGACAAACACTTTGTCTCAATTCTTGCAAAGAAAAGATCAAAATATTATGGAAGCCGTTAGTTTGATTCGTAATACCAAAGCAAGATTGATGGACTTAAGAGAGAATGGATGGAAGGATCTTTTACAATCCGTGAATGATTTTTGTCTTAAAAATCATATTGACATTCTAAATATGGAAGATGAAGTCAAGAGTCGCTTTCGTTCGATAAAAAATGACTCACACTTTCGAATTGATATATATTATCAGGTATCTTTTATTTAATTTTATTTTTGTTATGTTGATGTATTTTATAATCATATCTTAATGTTTTGAAATTTATTTTGTAGGTGATTGACCACATTTGTCAAGAGATGGATAATCGATTCTGTGAGTCAAATACAGAATTACTCACTTGCATAGGATGTCTTGATCCTAAGAACTCATTCTCCAACTACAAAGCGTCAAAAATAATTCAACTTGCAGAGCTTTATCCACAAGAGTTCTCCAAATGTGCTTTGATGGAGTTAGAAGAAGAACTTAAAGGTTGGATTTATGAGATGAGAGAAAATGAGTCATTTTTAATGATACAAGACATTAAAGATGTGGCAAGAAAGATGGTTGAGGTCGGTTATCATACTGCATTTCCCTTGGTATATCGCATTATAGAGTTGATTTTGGTGCTACCAGTAGCGACGGCTACAGTTGAAAGAGCTTTCTCTGCAATGAAGCTTGTGAAGACGGATTTGCGTAATAAAATTGGAGATGAGTTTCTCAATGATTGTTTGGTATGTTATATTGAGAGAGATGTGTTTAAGAGAATCGACAACGAAGTTATAATGCGCTATTTTCAGGACATGAAGACTCGCAAGCAAATTCTGCCTTCTTTACCACCTTCGGCGTCAAAGTGACTAAGTGATTATTTAGCTATAACTTACATTTATGTTTCATTGACATTGTAACTCTCTTTTGGTTGTCTTTTTGTATGAGACATTACTTTTTCAATTTTTTGCCCCCCTTTATTGAATGGCTGAATCCGCCACTGGCTTCAAGCCTGCATGTCTCTTCCGCATAGATGAAGAACGACCCTCCAATAGAACAACAGGAATATATGCGAGGAACCTCCACGCATGGGTGGAGGGGGCGAACTTTGATTATCGTTTTAAGTATATTGGCTTTGGGACTTTGGGTTACCAGATCTGACGGGAAATCAGATTAGCAATTTAAATAGTATGGGTAACTGGGCAGACCGGCAACTTAATTGTAATAACAAATTAAATGAAAGACATTGACTGACATTGTCAAAGCATGCATTGGCTGACCCCAACCTTAATTAATCACCCTGGCGTCGGAAATTACGTATGCTTAGATTGATTAGTTTATTAACAAGATTCTGATTCTTTATTGTCTCAATGTCTTCTTTTTTAATTTATTCGGCATACAAAAACTGCACATACTCTTAACTCATGAAAATATAAATTTATATCGTTTTATTTAAGGAGGACTAATAAATTTATGTTAAAAATAAGGACATCATCTTAATCTTTGATTTCTTTCTCTAACGGTAAATATTAATAACCGTCACTCACAAACCGTCTCGTATTTTTTATTAATTCAATATAAATTTAATTAAAAGTAAATTTAATAAAAAATTTCTTATAAAACACTATCAAACGCAAATGGGCTTGATTACGCCAAGCGAACTAGCGAAGCGAACAGCTAAAAGGCTCGGCCCACTCACAGCGACGTCGTCTCGTCGTCGTCCCATGAGAAGACAAGAGTCAGTCCGCAACGGTGGAGTGCGACACCGTGACGGTTGCGGTGTAATGGAGAACGCCGACTCAGACGGACCGGAGAAGAAGCGGCAACATTTAAACTCTCCGATGGCCCGTAACTCCAACGCTCCGCCTTCCGATAGCGAGCCAGTAAGCAGCCGTCAATCCTTCTTCATGTCCTTAATTGCTGCATATTTAGCGTTGAATTGTTTTGATTTGAATACGAAATATCTTTGAACTGAATTCAGTTACTTCATATGAAATCGTTAGTTCTTAGGGTTTTGGGTATTAATTTTGCTCAATAAAAATCAATTCTTACCGCTGATAATACTTAGGGTTTCCTTTTTGGATGGTAATCATTTCGTTACAATAACATTCAGCAACGTAACAGTCTGATTTTTGACTAGAAGTACTACAATTTACAATCAGATAATAGAGGACGTTGAATCGTTGGACCATTTATAATATCGGAATTCCGTCACATTTGTTCTTAACTGGATCTTTTAAGGTGTGATTAAAAGTTCTAGTGTAACACAATTATCTGCAGTTTTAGAAAGTAAGTTTTGATCCGATCACCTGAATAGTTGGAACAAGGACTAGAGATTAATTATGTACTCGTTGTAAAAGTATTTACGACCTCCCCCAACTTGAGCATGAAATTTCTTAGCAATTTGATAGTCATTACTTACCACTTATTAGAATCACGAGTACGAAACAGGAAAAGAATTTTTATTGTGAGAAACATTAACTATTAAGTCACCGCTTATTGAAATCTTAATGAATCAATACATGAATTTGTTGGGATTGGAGCCAAGGACGGGTGAGTTGGCAGTCTTTCTTGATTTTACGCTGGTGTGTACGCGGGAAAGTGATTGAGTTGGACGGTATATGTTATTAGAAATTGTTATGATCTAAACGACGTCATTTAGTTTGAAAAACCTTGGAGTGGAAAAAAGAAATATTCTTTTGCTTTTCAGAATGGTTTCTAGGGTTCTACATGTTCTCATTCGAGGCGCCGTCATTTTTGAGATTGCGATTAGATTTGTGCTCGCACAAGTGTTTTTCGTCGCGTCTGTGTGGTAAATTTCGCATGGACAGATAACGGAAGGATACTGGTAGGTGATTGTAACAATTGATTGTACGTTTCGCCTGTTAACTGCTGATAGGTCTTTATCTTGAATTCACTGATATGCAGTCTTCAATACTAGGTCTCTGTTTTGAAAGTGCTAGTTAATGACTATACGATATTTCTTATTGAGTGTATTGCGATTCTCTGTTTGCTTTGATGGACTGAAATCATATGATTTTGAAGAGCCTATGTCAAATAGAGAAAACTTGTTACATTCTTATTTCTTGTGTTGTAGATAGATGCAGGAGTCCTTCAAAATCAAAATCAAGTGCTTGTGCAACAGTTAGACATGCAGAAGAACGAGATGCTGAATATAGAAGCAAAGATTCAAGAATTGCTGGAGAAACAAAATACATATGATGACATACTAATGTCAACTAATAGGGTTTGGAATCAGGTCAGATTTGTTGGTCTTGTTGTTTCAGAATTTCTAATATAGCAAAATTTTGCGGGTTTTTTACACGTTCTTCTTATGTATCCATTTAGTTACTGGATGACCTAGTTCTGTTTGGAGTCGAAGCTGGGGGTGATCCAAGTTCATTGACATTTTTAGACCGCATAGACAGTGTCCGAAGTATCATCTCTTGCCTTTTCTTACTCTCTCTATATTCCATTTTTTATGTTCTGATATGTGGAATAAACATGAGTTATTGCAGGGTCCATTCCATCATGTCCTCCTGAGGAGATTTTCCTTCAAAGGCTTCTACAAATAGACCCAGATATTCAAGGAAACTATAAAAGCCTTGAAGATGCAATGAACATGCGCTATTCGTCTTCAAGCAAATTGATGACATTTCTACAAGAGACTATTGATGTCCAAGAAAGAAATGCCATAAGTTTAGCTCAGGCTTTACATGAAAACCCATCTTCTAAAGGTTGGTGGAGAAAATTCTTATGGGCATGTTTCGTGATTTAATGTGGTTGTATCTGCTTTCCTTGACTGGGTTTCTTCAGGAAGTCTAAACATCACTTTCTCATTTTGGATTTTCAGACACCATATGCAAGATAGAGGAAATGTTTAAAGAGGAGTCTAAGAATTTGTCCCTTGTCATTGATGCTATTCACGTAAAGCATAAACAATATGCTGATGAAATTCACTCCTACATTCAGACGTATTCAGTTGATCAAGCTGAGATTAAGCGAATTGCAGGTATTTTGTCTTATAATGTATCTACTAATTTTCGAATTTCGAACTTGTATTGTGCAATTAGTCATGCACCTAGTTGTCAAATGCCATTGCTAAATTGTGTTCCTTTAGTGTCTGTCAGTCTATACAGTGAATTTTGCTTCTGGCTAACCATTCGCATGTGGTGGACAGAAGAAAGTGGTACTCTTGTTTCTTACATGACTTTTGTCTATAAATAAGGTGACTTGGAGGAGAGCATCGCGGAACTCGAGGAGAGTAGACGAAAATTCATCAATCTGAAAATGCAGAAAGATGCTGCTTCCGGAGTGCACATCTCAGTTCCAAGTGCAGTCAATGGGAGCGTATCCCCTGAGCAACCTGCTGATAAATCAAAAGGCTCCCGTGAGCTGAGGGATTCCATTGATGAGACAAAGGTAGTTCTCGAACAAGAATTTTATTCTTCCTCCCTTTTTACAAAATTTCTTAGTGGTTCCCTGCTAGTTGAAAAGTACAGTCCTAGGAATGAAGCCAGAGTTCCCAAAGATTCATGTATTTGAAATGTTGAGGTTCATAGGGCTCTATCGATAATCAATTATAGTTGTGCCTCTACACTCTACAGACTCTAAAATTATTTTATGGTAATCTAGATGCTGGCCTCAGGTCGCTTTTCAGAGCTTCAAGAAGTACAAGAAGAAAACATATCCTTACTAAAACAAGTTCAAGAGATGGAGGTATCTAATAATCTCTTACAAGTGTGGTACAAACGTTTTGCATTTGAGAAATCTTTTTGATCACGAGTCCATAACCATTATTTAATTGCAGAATGAACTGAAGGATGATAAATTTGTCTATGCTTCGAGACCCTACAACGTCCTAAATGATCAACTTCATCATTGGAATGCCGAAGGAGAACGGTATAAAGGGTTAACAGAATCATTGCAGGTTTGATTGATGAAGTTATTTTTTTCACGCTTATCTAGAAGCTATTTTGGTTCGTTAGATGGCTTTTATTACAGGTAGATAGGTCTAATGTGATACGAAGAGAGAATGAATTAAAGACAAAAGCTGAGGCTGCTGATGTTGCCAGAAGTCATGTTGAATTTGCTGAATCTAAAATTGAAGAGCTCAAAGTTCAGCTGACCAATTATATAAAAGAAAATAATGAAAATGAAATCAGAATGGAAGAGGCCATACAAAATACTGGTAAGATTCTTATTTTAACAAGCAAATAATGTTAATCAAATTGAATTGGTTAAAATTTGCAGCGAGCATCAAACTGTAAATAATTAAACTGTAAGCTATGAAAATTACCTCATCACCACTTTTTATGAGATCTACCAAGAACATTGTTTTCTACATGCTACTGCTCACTTGAGCCAAATAGCTAGATATTTTATGAATTATGTAGTTTTGACTATTATCGTTTATGGTGATTTCAGGCAGAAAGGATATCAAAGCAGAGTTCAGTGTAATGGCCTCTGCCCTTGCTAGAGAAATGAAAATGATGGAAGCTCAGCTGAATCGCTGGCAGGGGACAGCTGGTGAAGCCATTTCCTTGCGCGAAAAGTCTATGTCGTTGCATACTTTGTTAATTTCAAAGGTCCCTATTTATATAGAGGTGTCTCGAAGCGTCAACAAAGTTATATATTGTAGCTAAATTGTATTTTCATCCTGTGCAGGCCAGAGAACAGAAAAATATAGCTGATCAATGTGCAAAACAGATAAAAGAGATAAAATTTCTCAAAGAACATGTGAGTTTGCTGTGTTATTAACCAACAAGCTGTATATGTCATTAACCAACATGTGGCATTTTCTCTGAAATGTAAATTGCTAATAAGAATGTCTGATGTCTCAATTAGTACAAGTAATGATTAATTTTGATTGACGTTTTTCTTTTTGGGCTCGTTACCTTAGATAATCACCACTAGTGTCAGTTTTCCATTTTTAGCTGGATATTTTCATAAATTTTCTCTGAAATGTAAAATGTGGCATTTTGAGTAATTGAAATGTGGCATTTCTCTTAAATTTCCATTGTTTGTGTAAAATGTGGCATTTTCTCTGAAATGTAAATTGCTAATAAGAATGCGTAGTGTCTCAATTTGTACAAGTAATGATAAATTTTGATTGACGTTTTTTCGGGCTTGTTAGTTGTTACCTTAGATAATCACCACGATTGTCAGTTTTCCATTTTTAGCTGGATATTTTTAAAATTTCAAAATAAAGGTAGAGGCATAAGTAAAATCAAATAACTGGCTGTGTTATGAAATATATAAATATGATTGTTATTCTTAATATGATATTGTATGATGTGAGGACCAGGAACCATATATAGAACATAGGCAAAGCTGTAGCATGTTTGTTTTCGTGGTTTTTGTGGATACATACTCTTAAAATGGTTTTGGTATGTTACAGATTGAGAGATTGCAGAAGGGAAAACTGGAGTTGCAACTGGTCCTGGACATGTATGAACAAGAAAACTGTGAAAGCATCAGGTACAATCAAAATATAGTTTCGATAGGGATATTTTTTGTCCAAAGAACAACCGACTGGTGCAGCAGTAGGTGTTATTCTTCAAACCTTCAAAAGTCATTTATTTAATCTTATAGGTAATGTAGATGTATTAGTTAATAAACAATGCGATTAATTCTATCGAGACAAATGATGCGTTCGTCTATATAATAGTAGTTCATGAGAAGAATCTTGAATGTGATCTTTTTCATCTGTTTATGAGCTGCACTGTAAATCATCAGGTTAATCAAATAAATGAACATCGGTGTTGTTGCTTAGAACTGCAGGTGGGAAAATAGATATGTGATGATTTACTAGTTTGATCTTGAAATTGCACTCCAACTCAGTTGTTATTTCTTGGTTTGCTTTTATTGCATCCATTACGGTGTCTGTTGTTTGCATCATAATTTTTGTCAAGTCAAATACACACTTGAGACCTTACATCAGACATCAAACTCAGAGACTTGAAGGAGATAAAAGAGTCAGAATCCAGAGCACTCTCTCAAGCCCAAGCTTTACAAATTGCCCTTGCAGAACATAGCTTAGAACTGAGAGTCAGGGCGGCAAATGAAGCGGAGTTGGCATGCCAACAAAGGCTTGCTGCAGCCGAAGCTGAAAAGAACGATTTGTGGGACAAGCTTGATGCTTCAGATAGGTATCACCTTTTGTTTTGAGAAAATTAAACGTGCAGTACCATCGCTATTCGTATTCCTTTTTAACTTTCTTCTGATATTTTGTTTATTCTTTCTTCTACTTTATTTTTCGAGTGTTTATCGGTTGGTTTTTATGCAGGGATATATAATTATTGATTATATCTGAAGTAATTTACTCAAAACGCTGTATTTGCTTTTCACGAATACATCTTTCCATTGAAGCCAGCTTCAGTCAATTTTCATTTAATTTTTCTTTTGTAGTTGCGATTTCTCTGTTTTAGGTGAAACATATTTATTCTGTGGAGTGAATTTCTTGGTTGCATCAGTGGTAGTATTTAGAATGAACAAACAAAAAAACAATTTAGAATTAGAACTGGGATGTTTCTACTTTCATATACTTTTTTGTAATGCCTTCTGACAGGCAACTTGCAGAGCTTCAGGAAGCTATTAAAATTAAGGATGCTGAGGCGGATGCGTTTATTACTGAAATAGAGGTAGTGTGCCTAATAATAACTGATAACTTTTCATTCCTTATTTTGTAGCTTATCCTTTGGGTCATCATCTCCGGAGTTATTAGTTTAAAAATGTCTGTGCTGTAGACAATTGGCCAGGCTTATGAAGATATGCAGACTCAGAACCAGCACTTGTTAAAGCAGATTGCTGAAAGAGACGAGTATAATATTAAGGTGTGGATTATTTGTTTGAAGTTTTTTTGTCATTTGTAGTTTCTTGTTTCTGTCGGGTGCGGATCCGTTGTAGCCTCTTTGTTCCCTGTGTTTGTATAAATAATCACTTGTTCATTGATTGTTTAAAAAGCTGGTCTCTGAGAGTGTGAAGACAAAGCAGTCATACACAAGTTTACTGTCAGAGAAACAGGCCTTAACAAAACAGTTACTACAAGCAAATACATCTCTTGAATCTGTCAAATTGAGGATAGCCAAAAGTGAAGAGCAGGTAAATTTACCATGCTTGTCACTTTGAATATTTCCAATCCATCTCCATACTCATGAGTTTAGCATGTCAGATAAACGCTTTGTTGGCGGAGGCCAACAAATCCTGTCAAGAAGATAGGCATCTTGCAATAAGTTTGGAAACTTCTAAATGGGAGTTGGCAGATGCTGAGAAAGAGTTGAGATGGCTGAAATCTGCTGTTGCTTCTTCTGAAAAAGAATATGAACAAATCCAGAGGAAGACTCGTGATGCTCAAGTCAGTCTGGAGAATGAAAGGTAATTGGTTATGAATCATGATCAGTGCCTCCACTCATGTAAATGTTTACTTTTAATTAGAGTTTAGAAGTAGCCATGAATATACACTTGATGGAATTTTAAGAATAAGTCTTCCATTATCAATAATAAACTCACTGTGAGAATGCTGAGGTCAAAAACAACTTGGGACATTCCGGGTGTGGTATACAGATGAATATCGGCTAACCATTTCATGTCTGCGTCAGGAATGAGAGGAAAAGGCTTGAAGAAGAGCTAGTGGAAATGAACCGAAAGGTAGCTGAGTTGACTGCTGCGACTGGGGAAGCGGCTATACAGAAACTGAAAGATGAAATCAAGGAGTGCAAGTCCATTCTCAAATGTGGTGTGTGCTCTGACCGCCCAAAAGAGGTAAAAAACTCTCACATTAGTGAATGCAGTAATTGTTGAGGTTCTGTCTCAATTTCTCAAATAATCATTTGACACTACATGAAATCAAAAATCTATTTTCAGGTTGTTATTACCAAGTGCTACCATCTTTTTTGCCATTCATGCATTCAAAAGAACTTAGAGACCCGCCACAGGAAATGCCCAGGTTGTGGAACAGCTTTTGGACAAAGTGATGTGCGCTTTGTCAAAATTTAGGTGGCTAAACTCTCTAGTGCCATTATAGATTAGATTGAAAAATGGCGCAACACATGTTGTATATTTACCATCCTTGGATGGCATATATATATGGCGTCTCTTTTTGAATTTGAACACAACTTGTAGAACTTTTATTGTAAGAACTAATGGATTCCATTATGGTGAATAGTAAATTGTATGTGTTGTGCAATAAAATTATTTGAAAAATGATGTCCATATTTCAAAATTTACACTTTAAACAAATTTCACTGGACTTCATCACAGTAGTGTGCAGGAACAACATCCAGGTGTACCCAAAGTCATGTGCAGCAGTCATGCTAACCTTTGACGATTCAGGAATGTGGGACTTAGGTCTGAGAATTGGGAAAGGCGATACCTCGGCCAGCAACTTAATGTCAGTGTCCTTTCACCAGCCAAATCATTCAGAGATGAGTACAACATTCCTGACACTGCTCTGCAGTGTGGTCTTCTGCCTAACCTTCCTAAACCCAAACCTTACACCATAAATTTACATGAGAAGAGCTGAGGCTCAATCAGTTTGTTAATGTTGTAATGAGGTCTTGAGTTGGAATATGTCAGTTTACATAACATGAGAATGACTTTATTTACATGAGAATGACTTTATTTATGGGAATAATACACAACATCCCTTCTTCTACAGTTAGTTTTTTGGCGACAAATTTAGTTGGCTGTTGGGTAACTACTTTTTTACATTTGAAGAAAATTGTGTTCTTACAGTTCTGGTTTTGATGAGTTTTTTTTTCATTTTGCTCGATCCTTGAATCTCAGTTTTGCAATCCAAAACATCATCTTACTATTCAACTATCAAAACCAAATTCAAGAAGAAGAGAAAAACAACTTAAACTTATTCCTCTCTAAATAATTTTGTCATATTCTTTCTCAGATGCTGTAAGGAGGAGGCTTGGGCATATCCTTAACAATGCCACAAAGCACTGAATTGTCAGGAAGATTGTATTCATCTCTGAGCGATCGTGCCGGAGAGATGACACTGATGTAAAGCTGCTGACCCAAGTATCGCCTTTCCCATATTTCTGACCTCAAATTCCACATTCCAGCATTGTCAAATGTTAGCATTATAGCTGCCCATGATTTTGGGTATACATGTATTGTGTTCCTACTCACTGCATCTAGTAGATTGTAATTCTTCCTCTTCTCCGGCGTCCATGTGCCCGGTTCAATCCTGTTCAGTTCACTAATCAGTAATGCATATGAATAATAGATGAACTGAGAAGAAGAGGAGCAATGTGTAAAACTTACGCGACGGCGAAGAAGGAATATCCATTCAAATGCCAAGATTGGACACTCTTCTCATGATTCTCAAATATGATCTCAATAAAGGTACGAAAAGTGAAGTTCAGAACATTCGGTTGGATTAGCACTTTTTCATATTTCGCCGGAGGATCGTCAGGAATTCCGTCATATTTGAATACCTTGTCAGCCGCGTTATAGTACTCGAGTAACTTCATTGGGGTATCTGGATCAGAATGTGAAACACCATTAATGGCATACCTTAGCTTACCATCTACATGTTCAGGCTGA
>QZGG01003041.1:0-28308 GCA_006409495.1 Sedum album
GTCAAACTGAACCGCTAGAGTTTTTTTTGCAAATTCAACCGCTCATTTAATAAAAACCAACTTTAATCACAACCGTCGGATTATCAAAATCAACGGCTAAGATTTAGTCCTTCCGTTTCACATATATTTAATGTCTCTCTAGAACTCAACCCTATATAAATATATTAAAATAGAGTAGATAAGTTTTGACATTGGTAGATTTTGTTAGGGATAGTATTGGAAAAAGTGATCTTGGTTCACGGCGGCTCTTGTTCACCATATGTTGTATTTGGGTTAACCATATCCTGTAACAGCCCATAATCTGCTTGAAGAAGTGGCTGTTGTCTACGTTGATGAGGTTGCTGATGAAGTGAAGACAATCTCAAAGCCGGTGAGATATTGTCATTATTGTATCCCAAAGTCGAACCATATGCTAGAGGATTGCAATAATGATGCGGCAAGCGATGAAGTAGGTCATGAGGATTGATGAAACTTCCACCTTGTCCTCCTCGAATGTTAAAAGCTGCTGGAGATAGAGAGATTGGTGGGGGTAAAATGAGGCCAGGCGAGTTGTAGCTCCCTCGAAGGGTCGTGGGAATAGGATGATTGTGTTGGCCCTCGTATGTTGTGATCACTATTAACGGGTCTTGGAATGATCTCTCAACCCGCTTCTTTACATTGCATTTCTGTGTAGTGCAGCGGTAGTAACTCCTACAAGATCATCAAACATAATTAGGGCTGTTGTTTTTGCTGGGGATATGTGGCAAGAACCCTAAACATGGTTTAAGTAGTGCAGGTAAAAACTGGTTTTTCTTGTAGACGGGGGAATACAAGGAATTCAAGACAAGGCGCACATCACTTATTACTTAACATGTAAGATCCATCACAATAATCTAGTCAACACGGCATGGTTAAAAATTTCAATGACATTTCAATGCTTTCATATTGATTTGTGGTGTGGTAGCCTTATATATCCAATATAGTGCAATGTCCATTTATGCATGAATATATTAGAGACAACCCTAGAGCTTTATTGTTGCGTTCATTACCTGGGATAAGGGCTGTTTTTGACAGCCTTTTGTCCGTATTTTCTCCATCTATATCCATCTTCCATATGGTCGACTTCACTTTTAGTCATGAATGCAAATCTAGGCTCTTTCAGCCTTTTGTCTCCCTTCTTGTTATTTTGCTTGTTCCTACAGCACCTCATCAACAGAGCAATGAAACACACAATTGTGCGCTAAGAATAGAAAGAGAAACAGCTCTATCTAACTATATATGCCACCACAAACATAAAGTGCTAATGTGTGTAGATCTTACTTCTTCTTTGAGCTAACTCCATCTTCATCCTCATTAGCTATCTTGTGCTCCTTTCTACTGTCCTCATCTATGCCACCACTAGCTTCACTTTCAGAGGAGCAGATGGAGTGAGGCCCTGGGCTAGCTAGGATCTGATCACCACCAACAGTGTTTCCTCGCTCTCCTTGACCATTATCACCAAGTCCTTTCATCTTTTGGGTACCTGGAGCAGCCTGTTCCTGCACCTTACCATAACTTAGCAGACCTCCGTTACTGACAGCCATTGGAAACAGCTCCTCGGGTGAAGATGAAGACATGCCGAAGGCTCTGGCTAGTGTATTATAGTCCTGAGATCCATCCAAAGACTCACTGAAACTCATGCTTGCACTCATTACATTGGTGTATGAGTTGCTCTGATGGTATGCTGAAGTGGGTGCTGGTGTAGCTGGTATAGCTAGCAAGTTGTACTGATATGTAGTAAATGGATCTAGGAAGTTGAAGATGTCTGTAGGCTGATGATCAGACATTCTCAAGAAGATACACTGCTTTTCAACAGATCTTGAGAAATCAGGTTCTCTTTGATCAGCTAGCAAGATGTTGATGGAGAATTAGAGATCGATAAAGACTAGTATTTGGTTGAATGCAAACAATGTCAATAAACTAATAGTTGAGAAAATAAAGAGAGATGATCGAGATGGTTTGAATAATAAGTAATTCTGTAGAGAAATTTTATAAAGGGCAGGTCCACAAGAACACACCTTCGCCAATCAGCTTTGCTTGTGTCTCATTCCATGAAGACCTTGGGGGTCACAACGTACACACAAGTTTGATAAAAAATAAACATTAGTTGGCGTCTTCTTAATAATATATGTTAAAATGTGAAAATATTTTTATAGATATAATGGTAATAGTTGAAGGACAACCTAACATTTGTGAGATTAAAAGACATCATCTCGCGCGTTAATTTATACTAATCCAACAGTCGTACATTAGTTTCACTCAGCTGCATCATGAAAATGATCGCTTCCAATAAAACGAGGTTGCAGTGTTTTTCCAACACTGGTTTTATTTCTTTAAAATTTACTAGTGTTTAATTAATAGATCCAAGGCGCAATAGTCAATAATTCAAACTATAACTTTTTACACGTGTCATTTGACCGTCACCTAGTCACGTGATAGTGCCACGTTGGAGTCCGTTACACTTCCATTGATCTCATTTGACCTTTTCAAACCCGTCCAAACATCATTCCACGTTATCATCATTTTTATGACACACTGATATCCAAATTATCTTTTTCACTTGTTAATCCAGCAGCTTACTAAAAATGATTATATCAGACAGAGTTAGTATTTGAAGAAAATTAAACTTTTTAAGACATCTGGACTTAATTGATGGTTTTAACTAGATTAAATTGATTTTAATTAAAATAGGTGGTTGAATTTACAAATACACAGGCTGTTGAGATTGACGGTTATCAATATTAACCATTGGATGAATAGAAATCAACGATTGAAATGATGTCCTTCCGTCCTACAAAATTTATGATGTCTTTTAGAACTCTTTCTATATCAGATATTAGAACAATACAAAATAAAAAGAGAATAATACAAAATGAAAATTATGTAACAACTAAATTGCTTCACATAAATAAATTAATTTGGTTCTTTTGAACTAAATATTTGCTTTAACACATGGTCGACTTGAACATTTGTTAAATTGCTTCTACGATTCCGTTTATAATTAATTAATTACTAATTAGTTGACCAGCTTTTCTGTATTTTAAGACATATTTTCAGCGTGATTGAGAAAGCACTCTTTGTATTAAAGTGTGCTGACTATTCACAGCTTGTTATAGTTTAGCTTTTAATGTGAAAGCACTCTTGTTGAGCAACCAAATTAGGCGACTGGCTGAAAACTTGGTTACAAATTTTAGAAAGGGAAATGTGGTATGGGAGCGTACCGAGATATGAAAAGACTTAAATACCCCACTAAATTCACTCTTGTTTTAGGAATTTGTCGTGTTTGAGAATATTTTGATCATTCGACTTTAATTACTAGTTTTTCCTTACCACGTGTCACTCATTTGTCGCATCATTTCATTTTTTTTAACGCGTGACATCATCCAGAAGCTCGATAGACATTGAGTTTCTACACTTCCTACATCACTCCTTTAGAAAATATTGACTTGATTGATCTTGTCATTTCATCTCATCTTCACAAATTTTATCAAAGACTTGGTCTAAAACTAAAGATAAAAGGTACACCAAATCTTAATTGTTCTCTACTTTTAACATTGTCATAGTAGTTATCAAATATCTATAACAATTATGTTAATTACAATTTCTCTTGTTTTAGGGCTGAGCACAATACCCAGTTGGATGTTTTATGATCCAAAGAAAATTCATAATATTGGGAGAAGGCCAAAGGGAATGGTGGTGATGACATAGCTTATCTCATAATCATGCAGGCAAATCTTAAAAATGAACAACATTTTTCTTCATTTTCGTAATTTAGTTAAACTGTTTATAACCGGTGAGATTGTTGACTCTTTGATCAGTAAGTCCTTTTTGTGTCTGTCCATTCTATATTTAATCCATCAACTGCTGACTTTTTTATCACTTTGTCCATTCTATTTAATTAGGGTTAATTTCAAAAAAGGGTGCTGGACTATCGTCCAATTTTATTTAGAATAGCAGACTATCCGAATTTTCAAATTGAGGTCCGGACTATCCCAATTTTCAAATAAAGGTCTTAATTTTGAAATAGAGTGTTAGACTATCTCAATTTTCAATTAAAAGATCAGACTTTGGAGTAACACAAATTTCAATTAGATTGTTTATCTCAATTTTCAATTAATAGACAGTAATATATTGAAGAAAAATCAAATAATTTAGATCATTTAACAACAACATTTAAAATATTAATTTAAATTTATTTTTTATATAATTTTTAATATAATTTATTTTAACTCTTTTTAAGGGATGGTTTTACAAAAGGCTTTTTGGTAGGTTAATTAGAGTAGTATTTTTTGCAAATATTTTTGTGCATATATTTGATATAAAATATATTATAATAAAATAAAATATGATATAATAATTATAAAGATGTGAAATGGTATTTTGGGAATGCAAATGTGGTTTCATTTGTAAGTAATAGTCCAACACCCTTTTTTGTAATTGACCATTTATTTTATTATTATATATATATAGACTAATGCTCTTTGAGACACCTAACTGTTGGGTGAGACCCTGAGACTCCAATCATGGCCGTTGATTGGATTTTCTTTTGGGGTTCAGATTGTGCCACGTGGAGGTGAGAGAACAAAAGCAGCAATTTCTCTCACCTCCGATTTTTGAATTTCTCTAATCTCCACTTGACACAATCTGGACCCCAAAGCAAACTCAATCAATGGCCATGATTGGGGTCTCAGGATCTCACCCAACAGTAAAGGTCTCAAAAGAGCATTACTCTATATATATATTATATTAAATATATGCACAACAACAATCTTTTTCAAAAAATACTAGTATAATTAACCCAACAAAAAGACTCTTGTAAATCCATCCATTAAAAGGAGTTGTAATAAATTATATAATTTATAAAATAAATTTAAATTAATACTTTAAATGTGTTTGAATTGAAAATTGAGATAGTCTAACACTTTATTTGAAAATTAATATCTTTATTTGAAAATTGGGATAGTACACACCTTTGTTTGAAAAATTGGGATAGCCTAGACCTCAATTTGAAAATTTGGATAGTCCGGACCTCAATTTGAAAATTTGGATAGTTCGAATTTCAATTTGAAAATTGAGATAGTCCGATACTCTAAATGAAATTGGACGGTAGTCCAGAACCTTTTTTGAAATTAGCCCTTTAATTAATACTAATTTTTTTTATAGAGTGCATTTTGTGGGCTGTCTTTAGTAATTTTAAATGTAAGGTCTATTTTGAGTTATTGGTAAGTCAGTGTCAATTTAGAAGAGGGCAGGTATTTTGTTAGGTGTGCAGACTGAAGATAGGAATCTGGCAGATGGAATGCTATACATTTATGTACTCCCACAAAGACAAATCAGTCATGCATTCAAACCTATGCCTTTTAGAACTCACTTCTGGTTTAACTTTCTTAATTGAAATGTATGCACAATATTTGAAAAACACACCTAGTTGGCTAGTTTAATGAATACATTTTGATCACTTACTCCCACTGTTATACTAACCAATCTCAGATTACTACACCATTTTATCCTTTATGCGACGTAAGAAAATATGTGGGCTATTGTAAAAATTGTGTGGTTTGGAGAAAATGCAACGGACGATTCGATCATCGATGATCCAAAAATATGAAAGATGATATACACATGCCTTGTTTTGTTGTTCTTTTCTTGATTGCATGCGCTGACATCATAGAATGATCAATAACCCTTTAGTTCAAATGTGAAAGCCTTTTGCTGTCTTGCATTATTCCATAGCTCCCATTTGACTGCTTTCATCCCTTCCAACCTTTTAAATTTGTATATTATACCAACTATTTAGTTAGCTAATCATAAGACTAAACTATTGAATCACATTTAAATCAAAAAGAGGGTAGTGAGTAGTGCACTATGGCATCTTTCATGGACTTGCTGATGTGATTTCAGATGACCAAATACTAGTTTATAGTGAACCTCTGCATCTTTTAAGGGTAAGTTGGCTGGAAAGGGCTATAAGTAATGACGACTTTCTCTATATAAGGTTGTGGCATTGTTGCAGATCTGACTTGGAAATGTATATATTTTAGTGGAAATGCGTCCATTTTTATCGAGTACATTTTTATCAAATTTTTCCTACCCAAGAGCCGTTCTTATTTTCTAGAAATTGTTTTGTGTTGAACATTTTGACAATGTTAAAAATAATTATCAAATACCCTTATGCGGGTTATTCATTTATTCTAAATTCGACATGTATCGCACATCCGACAGTTCGGTAAGTACCGACTCCCAGTGCGCTAACAGTGCACAACTTTTAGGAGTATTTTGTAAAGACGAGGGATTTTTGAATCTGAATTGACCACAAGGCCAACAAGACATGTTCAAAACTTCCTTTCTAGCTTCCCTTAAGGTCAAAAGTGAGGCTCAAATGACTTGACACTTGTAGATTCATAATTGATGCATCATGTTCAATGTGTCAGTTTGATCATTGGCCATACATATGACTTTGCACCTAAATTTGTGCATTATCCATCCGAGCTTTTAATCTTGTTTTGTGCAAATTATAGAGGACACTGCCTTTCAATTTTTTGTGGTGCAAATATAAGACTAGGATTTAGTGCAGCAATAATAATTTGCTGCGAACTAAATTACCTTTAACAAATAATTCAACAAACAATATTTACGATTACAGTAAAAAACATGAAACTGACATCATCATTATGCGCAAATTATATACTCCCTCAATCCTTTAATGTTTGTCCACTTTCTATTTTAGGCGTCCTTTTAAGTTTGTCCACTTTCTATTTTAGGCGTCCTTTTAAGTTTGTCCACTTTCCTTCAATATCAACCACACATTCTACTTTTTTACTCATATATTTATAAATCATTTATTCTCAACCACACATTTCATACTTTTTTTCTATTCTTAAAAACCGTGCAATTCATACTTTTGGATAAACAAATAGGGACGGAGAGAGTAGATCAGGATGTTGCATTTACGAGATTTAAAACTTATGGGACAGGGCCCAACACTCTCAGGTCTCGATTCCTTCAAAGCCCAAAATATGGCTCGTTATCGGCCCAATAAAGGCCCAAAACATACCACTGCAGTCGAAACCCTAGCGAGCTTGTTTTCTTGCTATATATCTTTTTCAGTTAAGCGACTCTCGATCTGAAGCTCGGCCGTCGGAATCCACAATCGTCGGTGAGCATTTTTCAACGAATTGATTGTCAAAGTTGAATGATTGTGGAAAAGTTTTGATCTTTATAGAGTTTTGCGATTATTTGATTTGAATTTTGAATCTTGTTTTAGAGGAGGCAGCAGTTTGGAGGAGTAGAGAGAGATGGCTGTTCCGTTGTTGACTAAGAAGATTGTGAAGAAGAGGGTCAAGAAGTTCATCAGGCCCCAAAGTGATCGCAAGATATGTGTCAAGGTAATTTAAATATTTCATTTTTGTGATTTTATCAATCCTGTTTGTGATTAGTGAACTGTTCGATGATGTAATATATGTCTTGGTAGCTAAGTTGTCTGCAATTTATTCTTTTTTAGTATTATTGATATATTCGTGTTTGATATTTGTGCTATTATAAAGTTAGGTTTTATCCGGTAAACAATGATGATTTATGCTCACTGTGTTTTATGAATGCTGATTATCATACATGTTGTACCATCATTACATTGACATTGCAGAATATTCTAATTGGGAAAAGTTACTTGCGTTCATAGTTCTAAACATGCTTCTGTATTTCATTTTTTCTGTGTTCCTGACTTTATATGCTATACAAGGTTTAGCTATTTGTTCATCATAGCAATATAGTAGAAATAACATATTTGGTTTGCATGTCTCAATTTAGACAAACTGGCGCAGACCCAAGGGTATTGACTCTAGGGTCAGGAGAAAGTTCAAGGGTGTGACCCTTATGCCCAACATTGGTTACGGATCAGATAAGAAAACCCGCCACTATCTCCCCATTGGGTTTAAGAAGTTTGTCGTCCACAATGTCAAGGAGCTTGAAGTCCTCATGATGCACAACAGGTATTGTTATCGACTTATCGAAACTTAACACTTGCTTTTTTCCACGTGCAAGTAATCTCAGTTCTCAATATTGTCTTTTGTTGACTGCAGGACTTACTGTGCGGAGATCGCGCACAATGTCTCCACCAGAAAGAGAAAGGACATTGTCGAGCGTGCCGCCCAGCTTGATATTGTTGTCACCAACAAACTTGCTAGGCTCAGGAGCCAAGAAGATGAATGAGTTATCCCAACTTGTCCAATTTGAATGCTTTTTTGTACTTCCTTTAGACTTTATCCAAGTGAACTCGTCTCTTTTAATTAAGAACTTCAAATTTTGCAAATATACTGCAAGCAATTCCTCATTACACAACAAATTTAAGTGATCTCAGGGGTATTATCGTCATTTTTCTAACACGAAAATATCCGCAGTCGCTTTGGCTTAAATTCAACACATTGTTCCAACTGGCATATCTCTGTAAAACCCGACCCGAATGAAACCGGGTTTTTCATAGTCAAAGACGAGAAAGTCAACGTTAAATGAGGCGTATATAATGAACTTCGTTCGGTCTGTGGTGGTTGTCAACGCCGAACGTCGTCGGAAAATTGAATTGAACGGAGCGCCGGCGATTTAGAAAATGGACTTGCTGAAACGCCAAGCCAGCAAGCTTCGTGAAACGGTCGCCAAGCAACAGCAGGTACGTACATACGTTTAAGTGTGAATGTGAATTCGATTTTAACGTCAGGCTGTCATCGATCGATTAATTCACGCAATAATGAAATGATTGCGATTTAATGAAATATTGAGATTGTTTGGTTTGTGTGTTTGTGAATTCCGAATGCAATTTTTTCAGTGTTTTTCCTTGCTGCTTGCTCCTGTGATATTTAATGTGATTTGTGTGTGTGGAATTGATGAAATGATTATTGGTTGGAGAATGTGAAAATGTTTGCGGTGAAATGTGTATCAGGCAGTGGTGAAGCAATTGGGTGGAACGGGTTTTCAGAGTTCGAATGTGGTGGTTTTGGATGACGAAGAAATGTTACGGCACCAGCAGTTGGAGAAGCTGTATAAGTCTACTCGTGGTGGAAAGGTAGTTGTTAAAAATTTATCCTTATCAGTTTGGTTTTATGTTTTCTATGTTCATGCTTTTGTAAATGTATAATGTTCAGTTCAGAGAGAAATTGTCAAGGCAACCGAAACATTTACAAGCATAGGGAATAACATATAGAAACAGGTGAGGATGAAACCATTTTGTTTATGTTCTTTGTATGTTTTTATTGTTAACGTATCGTTACCATCCTTAGTTTTGATTTTTGCTAGGAGTCAAGCTTTCAGAGCACTGCTGTAAATATGGGTCTGAAAATTTTGATGACAACATTTTGGGTAAGGCTGCGTATTCGTATGGTGAGGCTAGAAAACATGTCGAGAAGGAACAGGAAGACTTGAATAATCATTTTCGCTCACAGGTTGCTAATGGTTTAGAGTTCACTTTTTTTAGAGTTCACTTGTTCTGCTATTTTAATTATTTTGTTTAGTTGAAATGAAAAAGTCTTAAGGTTTTTCGTTATATTTTGAAACTGCTTGTGAGTGTCTTGTTGCTGATTCCCTGGTTTGGAGTTCCAATTTTTCTTGTGGCTATATTACCAACCAATCACCAGACCTACTTTAATGAATCAGTAATGGGATTATTCTTATTTTAGTTTGTATCCGTATTTACTGCACTCTTTGGTCGTATAATGAGCTCATTGTTATTCAAATCCTTTTTATTTATCTATTTATGTTTCTTCATTTGAGGTCTGATGCATTGTTTAAAATCAATAATGTTCAAGGTCTTGGATCCTTTGCGTGCAATGTTAAATAGTGCTCCTTTGGAGGAAGCACGTCATCTAGCTCAACGATACAGCCGGATGAGGCAAGAAGCGGAAGCTTTGGTAAAGAAAAAGTTTGAATACTCTTAATCACTGTTATATCTTGATAAAAAAATTATTTTTTGCCTCTATCTTTATTTTGACAGGGGTCAGAGATTTTAAGAAGACAAGCCCGTGTGAAGGAAGCTCCAATACCTGAAAACATTTTCAGGCTACAGTCAGCTCAGTCCAAGCTGCAAGAACTCAAAACCAATATGGCAGTTTTAGGCAAAGAAGCAGCAGCTGCATTGAGTGCTGTGGAAGCACAACAAAGACGGCTTACTTTTCTTAGGATTGTTGCGCTGGTGAGTCAGTCAACTCGGACTATACTGATTTTCTTTTCCTTTCGGCATCCCTAATCCCCTGCCGATGATCTGGAACCATATTTGTACTAATTTTTTTCATTCCATGAAGGTTGAGGGAGAAAAAACTTGTTACCTCCGTATGGCCACTATTTTGGCGATGTTGAAGCTGAGGTTGACAAGAATGAATCTTCATGCATTATCTCAATGAGCACACTCTCCCTTGTTGACCTAATTTTTTCCACAGATGGTTGCAGTGAAACAGAAAACAGATTCAGCTCCTCCTGTCATTCCAACAGAGGATGATGCCGAGACAGCAGCTTATTTCCTTGCTGAGGTATGCTGAACTTATTCATTTTAACTATTCATTATCTACATCCAAATATCTTTCCTCAAATGATAAAACATGGCCTGCATCTGAAGGTAATCCATCCATTCACCTCTGAATCTAAGAACGAATTAAGCTTGGAGAAAGGCGACTATGTCGTTGTTCGCCAGGTATTTTCTCAATATAAATGTTTCTTCTATAAAAGTTTGAAAAGTAAAGTATTGAAAGTACTCCTTATTTATTCATTACTCCACAAGAAGTCTTGCCGTTTTATTCCTCCGGCCAATAATGGTGTTGATTTATTCCTCCTTATTTATTCCTTTATATACCAATTTGGTGTTGATTTTTCTAATCATAATGATTCGGTTGCGAACATGGTTAGGTCACTCCATCAGGATGGTCCGAAGGAGAGTGCAAAGGGCGGGCAGGGTGGTTCCCATCCGCTTATGTACGAAAAAGGAACAAATTTGCTTCAAACAATAAACATTACTGAGTTCAAGTCAATTGGTCTTATCATTAGAGCCTCCAAACCGTGACTATAGATGGAGGATCACATTTAAGTTATAGCCCTGCTGTGCCATTGGTTTTTAAAAGAAGAAATTGTATATACCCATTGGATATTCTAAAGAAGGATGGGGACACAGATATTTGGTTCATTCATGGCTGGCTATACCTATAGCAGTCAGTGTTCAAAAAATCTAATTTTGGCTACACTATTGTAGGATATTGATGTATGATTAATGGATGGCTTGTAAATGGATAATAAATTAATGGATGATTTTGCTATGGTAAATGGATGAACATATGTTAAAAGGATACCATCAGGCAAAGGGGTCTTGGAGTCGGCCTACTCAGATAATTTTGAAAATGGACAATATACTATAAGTTTCCTTCAATAGTACAGTGTATTGAGGTTTGACATCAGTAGAGAGGTTTTTGAGGGAGGGCAAAAGTTCAAGAACAGCCATCAAATTTATATAAGATCGTAGGACGTTATCTCAACTGTTAATTTATAATAATTCAACGGATAATACTTAAAATTGAAAAAACCTCTACTTCCAACTGGCAGATGTATTTTGCAAATTCAACCGCCAATTTATTAAAAATAATTTTAATCTCAACCATCAGATGATCAAAATCAATGATTGAAATTAAGTCATTGCATCTCACAAAAATTTAACGGAGTACATGAAAATGAATTATTTAAAAAAAATTGATGCAAATATTTGTAATTAAAATATGTAATAATGGTATAAGTAAGCCAAAATAACTAATAATACATTTAATCACGTAAAAAATCCATGGAAAGTAGTCCATTTACTAATTCTGACAAGGAGTCAAAAAACTTGGGTCTTCAATATTTAGTGCCGGTAGTTACTGAGTTTCGTCTGAGGCTCTTGTTTGAATAGCCACTAAAGATGCATAAGCTCCATCCGGTATCCTCAAAAGGGATTCATGAGTACCCTTTTCAGAAACAACACCATTCTTAATCACAGCAATTATATCAGCTGCTTTGATGGTGGTGAGCCTGTGAGCAACCACAACTGTTGTTCTGTTAACCATTACTCTGTCAAGAGCATCTTGTACAATTCGCTCTGATTCTGCGTCCAGCGCACTTGTGGCTTCGTCGAGTAAAAGTATCTTTGGATCTTTCAGGATGGCTCGGGCAATGGCTATGCGTTGCTTTTGTCCACCTGATAGCTGGACCCCTCTCTCACCCACATTGGTATTATATCCTTGCGGCAAGGATGAGATGAAATCGTGTGCATTTGCCGATTTTGCAGCTTCTATTATTTCCTCCTCCATGGGTACTCCTTGTTTGCCATAAGCTATGTTGTCTCGTATAGTTTCGTTGAAAAGAACAGGCTCTTGGCTCACCAAACCCATTTGTTGTCTCAACCAGCTAAGCTTGAGAGTTTTGATCTCTACACCATCCAATTTGATTCGACCCGAGTCAGGATTGTAGAACCTTTGTATTAAGCTTATCACAGTGGACTTCCCGCTTCCACTCTCACCTACAAGTGCCACCGTCTGCAAGCATGTTTCCATAAGCTGATTAAAATCTACAAACAGAACAAAGTACTAATGGAGAAGGTGTTGTGTGTTATCACCTTTCCTGCTGGAATGTTCAAACACAAATCCTTGAATATCTGAATATCTTGCCTCGTTGGGTATTTAAAGTTAACGTTTTCAAAATCTATGTTGCCTATGACAGAACTCAGTGTAGAGCCCTCGTCGATACTTGAGTCAATAGCAGGCTTGCAATCCAAAATCTTAAAAATAGAAGCCACAGAGTCCTTAGCTTTAGTTCTATCTGGAACCATACCCATGCTTGTTGAAACACCAATAGCTGTAATGGCAAGTGCAAAGAACACCTATAAAATAACAACTTTAAAATCAACATACTATAGTCATCAGTGTCATCAAACCTATAAATGAATTGAAGTTTGAAAGATAGATCACCTTAAAAACTTCGCTAAAAGTGCACAGCCCGTGATTGATTAGAACTGCTCCTACATAAAAACATAAAGCATTTGTGCAAAATAGGGCAGTATTGGAGAAGCCCAAACCAAACCCGCTTGCAAGTCCTAGTCGTACACCCTTATCAACTGGACCCCTGCATTTCTGTTCATACAATTCTATCACCTTATTTTCGGCACAAAATGATGCAACAGTCCTAATGCTCCCAACTGCATCACTTGCAACCTGACTTGCTTCTTCATACATAACCTGTTCATGTTTCGTCAACCAAATTATGACCATTCCTTAATACTTATAAATGAAGGTTTCAGGTAGTTACCTTTGCTTCTGCACTAAAACCCTTAGAAAATCGTGTCTGCAAGACGCCTTGCATTAGCAAAATCGGTGACACAACTGTTATTACTAATGCTAGTCTCCAGTTAGCTGTGTACGCTATGATAACACCTGCAACTATCGTTGTGATGTTTTGGACCACAAGGGCAAGGGTATCTCCTACTATACTCTTGATAGCTGCAGCATCCGTTGATAGCCTCGCACCAACTGCCCCACTGCAAGCAGCAGAAAAATCAGAATCCATGTGTACATTAAAAATATATGAGATTGCTAAACAAAAGAATACATGTGTATGACGTTAAATGGTACCTTGAATTTGCAGGCTCGTCAAACCAACTAATTTCTTGATGAACAATTTTTCTAAAACACAGTGCTCGAATTCGCTGAATCAGTTTTGCACCTGCAACTCCAAAGAAGTAATTTGCATCGGCACGGCAACTACTGTGATGCAACCAAATGCAATAATTACAACTGTCCAAGTTCTAGAGTCTTTCTGTAAAATATTTGGGGGTTGATAAAATATTTTTATCATAGTCGATATCAGGATTCCAAAGGCTGGAAAAACGATCCCGTGGACCATTGCACCAACACATCCAAGAAGTAAAACAGGCAACTCAGGTTTATTCAACTGAGCCAGTCTCCACATCGAAATATCTTGCTTCATCGTGGATGATTTAAGAAGCTTCCTCTGCACATCCTCATCACCTTGACTATAACTCTTATCCAGTCCTTGATCAGTTTCTTGAATATTAATGGGGCCTGGTAACACATTGCTATAGCGGGACGAATGTCGACTACCAATTGAATTATTGCTGATATACTTCACCATGGATGATGATGATGATCTTTGGCTCTTTGACAAGTCTGTCCTTTCCAACTCTAGAGTACCCACCTTATCCACACTTTTCTCATCATGATCATGTTGACCTGTATTAGTACCACTGCCCTGTTGCAATTGCACTAGCTGAGAGTAAGCTCCCTCTGGATTTTTGACTAACTCAGCATGGGTTCCTGAAAAATAATATGAATTAGCTCACATTTATATTAGCCGTTCAATCAGAATACCAGTTGCAGAAGCAGTAATCTTTTGTGTCACAGCTAAAACACTAGCTTCAGAGTTCCAACCTTTCTCTACTATCTTCCCCTGATGAACCACTGCTATAAGATCAGCATTTTGTATAGTTGTCAAACGATGTGCAACTACCAAGGTTGTTCTGTTTGACATTATATTCGTCAGGGCATCTTGCACTATGCGCTCTGACTCGGCATCTAAAGCACTCGTCGCCTCATCAAGAAGAAGAATTCTGGGATTTTTCATTATTGCCCTTGCAATTGCTATTCTTTGCTTCTGCCCACCGGATAGCTGGGTTCCATGCTCACCAACCATCGTATCTAAGCCCTGACGAAACATGAACAATTAGCAGGTCAGAGTATATATACTACTCCATTAAATGCTAACTGCAAGCTTACGTGAGGAAGTTTGTCAATAAACTTTGCTGCATTAGCTAAAGTGATGGCTGTTCTGATTTCGTCATCAGTTGCACCATCCTTTCCATAAGCTATGTTTTCCTTTATGGTGGTTCCAAAAAGAATAGGTTCTTGACTAACTAGCCCAATCTTTTGCCTTATCCACTTCAGTTGATAATGTTTCAAGTTGATTCCATCAATAAGCACTTCACCTTTATCCGGATCGTAAAATCTCTCCACCAAGCCAATCACTGTTGACTTCCCACTTCCGCTTTGTCCAACTAAAGCAGCTGTTGTTCCACTCTCCACATGCAATGAGAAACTTGAAAAAATTTGGACATCCGGCCTTGCAGGATATTTGAAGTACACATCTTTCAGTTCTATGTCACCTTCAATATCTTCGAGAACAGTTCCCTCGGCACTAAGGGGGTCAATTTTAGGCTTTCTTTTTATGGTCTCAAACATCTTATACGCAGCTGCTTTCCCTGCACCAAATGCACTCAGACTTGGTGCAGCTTGCCCGAGTGACCTGCACCAGCAAGGTAAGATGCCATCACAAGTAAGTTCTCAATGATTATGAGCTGAGTTGTGATGCCAGACATGTGTGAGAATGAAACATTTAAGATGCCGCTTCAGATTTAAAGACATATAGGCCATTGGGTAGTATCAAACTTACATTCCTCCAGTCATGAGTGCGAATAAAACATTTATGACTTGCCCGCCAGTGTAACCCTCGCGTAAAATAAGTCTTGCTCCATACCACATAACAAGTGCATATGTAAACAAAATAATCCCGTTTAAGATACCCATTAAAGCCCCTGATGCCAGTCCCTGATAAGCACTTGACTCATAAGCAGTTTCAAGCTTCTTGTCGTACTTATCGATGGCTCTTTTTTCACCCGTGAACGAGGCAACCTTCGAGATACATGCACATGAATTTAAGTTATTTGATAGAAAAGAATCTTCTTGTTACATCCACATGGAACAAATTACTTATTAGCAGTAAGTCGCCACAGATAATATAGTCTTACAGTTCTGATAGCCCCAATAGTTTGCTCAACAACATTTCCAGCTTCAGCATATGCACTCTGAACACGAGACTGCATCCTGGACAAGATGGTTGCCATTATTGCTGTAGCAATAACAACCAACGGAATGCTGGCAAGCATGGCAAGGGAGAGCTTCCATCCTTTAATAAATGCAATGATAAATCCCCCGAGAAAAGTTGACGAAAGTTGGATAAACTTCCCAACCTGGTATACCGGTGTTACATCAGATGTCTAAATTTCATCGGGAAAAAGGCAATGGGTAATAACAAGTTTGTTGAGTATTACCTTTTCCCCAATGGCGTCCTGGATAACATTCGTGTCCCCTGACATCCTCCCGATCACTTCTCCAGTTGTTACATCTGTGTCAAAATACTCAATGTCTTGCCTCAACATTGTTTTCAGGTATAAACTCCGAACACGAGCAGCTTGCCTTTCTCCGGTTGCCATCCAGCAAGCCACCTCTGTCACATTGCACCATAATCAACATTAATCTGCTACATGATTGAAGTAAACATCTCAACTCTTTTAAATGTTCTCAACTCTTTTAAATGTTCTCAACTCTTTTAAATGTTAGTGCATGATCATCCCTAACCCAACACAATAGAATAAGAGCTCAAACCCCGTTTTATTTCGATTTTTAAAAAGGCCTGTGTTCAGCTGTTTTTGCCTCTAGTTGTCCATAAAAATTATGTACTCGTATTTCAAAAAAACCCATCAGAGAGTCTCAACTTCAATTTACATTTATGTCTCAGTATTTCTCTCTGAATAGTCCCTAGTATCAAAATTCCAACAATTTAAAAAATTAGTTACAAAATACTCATATTCACTCACGTAAAAACGATGCAGCTCCAGCCACTATTCCCAGGAATACAAACTTCAAACATACCTGCAAACAAATACAATCAGCACATAATCTCAAAATCATCAAACTTACTGAATCTGGTAACAGTTCACAAAGATGCTGTTACTTATTTAATTTGTATGTATGAGTGTGCGTATATGACCTCAACCTTCACGTATCCAAGTTGCACACATTGCCAAAAAAACAATCAGAAATTTATCTACTGCACTTATCATCTAGTCCTACAACTTCCTGCCCTAGGTGTTAAACTTCAATACCATATTACATCATGCACAATACTTTGAACTCCAAACCCAAAAAATAGACACAAATAAAAACTAGGCACCGCACCACAAAGCATTCCCTTATCCAGATCATTCCCAAGAATTTTTCAATATACCTTCAGCGCACATTACTGCTTCTCTATGCCAAAAAGCCTCAAACTCAACTTTAAAAGTACATCAATTTACGCCAGCAAAAGTAGCTGGATAATAACAAACCAGCATTTGCCTAAATCCTTCAATTTCTCATCAAAGTCTATAAATAAACCAACTCAACGTAACCCTACGCAAACTTTTAATCAAACATTCTAAATCAGATCCCTAAATCACATATAAACGAAAAATCATTATCAAACAATCTCACCTGAGAAACCATATCAAGCAATCGATCAACCTGCACAAACGAATTAATCAATTGACCAAACACAATAGCCATAAACGGCTGAGCCAATCCACTAATCACAGCACCGATCGTTCCAATCACCATCAGAGCCACATCCAACCTATCCGCAAACGTAAACATTTTGTAAAACGCCACTTGCTGATTCGCCTTTGACACGCCTCCTCCATTCTTACCACCACCACGACCACCACTACTACTCTTTTCGTCAACGTCGTCGTTTCGTATTCCTCCGAGCGCCATCGGTCAACGTCGTGTTTGTTTCGGCGTCGTGATTTTAATTACTATGGAGCGGCGAGTTATGCATGAGCTGATGATAAGGAGAGGAAGTTGCAGAGACGGATTTATTTTAAAAATTAGTTGTGTAATTTATAATCAATTTATCTATTAAATATGACGTCATTTTAGTTTTTGATTCCGATTTAAGTAATAATTCAACAACTTTAAATTCAAGTTTGTTTATAACGTGACGTTTATTAAATAAATAAGTAATTTTATTTTTAAGAAATAAGTTGGTAGTCTTTCTATTTACGATTTGATTTTGATCAAATTTACTTATCTATCAATTTGTATTGATCGACTTTTTATTTTAAAGATTTTTTATCGTAAGGGATGATTTTATTTATTGTTTAGGATTTTTACATTGTGACGTCATTAATTCGTTGCGTAATTTGGATCGATAAGATCGTACGTGTACGCTTTCCGTTTTTGAGGTTTTAATATTTACATGTAGTCCCTGTATTTTTATTGAATTTCTGTTATATCCTTGAGGTTTTCATGTGGAGCGTTGATAACGTTGCTTTTTTGGTTTAATGCAATCACGCAGAGAGTGAGAGTGGGTTCACTTGGGTTTAACAGTCAACTTTGATACCTAGACCATAAATCGGACCGTTAAGTTGATCTGACGGTGCAGAAATCACATTTTCCGATTTCTGCAAAGTGTAATATATAAATAGTGGGTTAAGTTCTAAGCGGATATTGAACAAAATCCCAACCCTTGATTTGATTAATCTAACGGTTGAGATTAAAGTTAGTTTTTATTAAAGTCGATGGTTGGATTTGCGAAAAATACGGGGCGGTTGGATTTGGAGGTTTTTTTACTTTTAATCTCATCCGTTGGATTATTAGAAATCAATGGTTGATATCAAGTCCTACGTCTCACACATATTTGATTGTCCTCCTCGATCTTTACCCTATAAATAGTTAAATAAAGAGTGCAATTAACGAAAAATATTAAATGTATTTGTGCATTGATGTCGAAGCACTCTTTCAGCAAAATTACGATGATCTCGGGAAATACATGCTTCGACAACAAACCTATGATTATACACTGCAATATGCAATAAAACATATGAAGGAAGCTTTGTGTGTTGTGCATGTTTCGCCCAGAATCCTCGGGGAGACCGAGATCTGTTAAATCTCCTCAACTCCGTTTCTCGAATGAGTCTAGACCTTAGAGTCCCTATGGTAAAATTGCATCTATTCCCTTGCAAAATTTAAGCTTCAGGAACAACCTTCAATACAACCAACAAGACTTATAGTTAATAGTTGTAACCTAAGGAATAGTTTGATTCTATTAATTTAAATTTTAAGATTAAAATTAGTTTTTAATTAATCGAGCACTCGCAATTATAAAAAATATGGGTTGTTGGATTTGACGGTTATTTTTTTAAATCTAATCTATTGGATTATTAGCAATTAACAATCAAGATTGTGTCTCACCGTCTTAATAATAGTTATATGTTCTTCTTAATTTTTTCCCTCATCCTAAAATACCAAGTCTGAGCCCTAAGTATCATAAAAAATTGGATTTTTTTTCAGAAAAATCTAGTCATGCATTACCAAAATTCATAATTCAAAAAATCTAGTCTGAGCCCGTTGACTTAGGGCTTGATAGGGTCGAATCGGACTTTTTACGGATTTTTCAAAAAATAAATAAATTTATTTTTAATATTTGTATTATTCAAAAATATTTTTAATTTATATTATGTCAAATGATTTTTAAAATATAGCATATATTCTTAAAAAGACGAAATTTTGAGGTGATAGTTATTTTTAAAATCATAATTCATACATCTAAAATAAATTGCTTATCGATCTTTCAATGCGAACCGAGAACCATTTTGTGTGGGATGAAACTGGGCGGAGGAACTCAATTTGGAGGAAGCAACTATTATTTCTACCTGCGTCGAGGCAATTTGGATCATTTATAGAGAAAGCACCACAACAAGTGTCTCTGACTCTCTGCATTAATTACTTACCAATGCTTAAAAATCATCCTCACTAAGTCAAGGTGGACAATTCATCACGTACTAAGAAAGACTAACATGGTTAAGCACCACAATAAGTGTCTCTGACTCTCTGCATTATTTCGATCGATTATTTGATCCATATCTTATGAATTTTGTGTCGTTATTCGAATTATTATTGTTATTTGATCGTTACAAAAGTATAATCTAGACAGCTTGACAGTCATGCCTTCTTTAGCTTGTACACAATGCATATGATATTCGAATGAAACAAACCATATATAATTGGAAAGCTGATTCAAATATCTGCAACTCACTAGTTTAAAGGGTTAAAGGTTAATCTCGAAGGTTTAAAAGGTCAAATGTGTGTTCAAAGATGAAAATTATTGTACTTGAACCACTAACCTCTGACACCAAACACTTGAGTGTTGAACGCTAGTAGCTACTCCTAATACATAATATTAATGCTCTTAATTCCATAAAAATAAATTATCTCTTCATCATTTCTTAAGTTAATGCGAAAATTTTATGAACAGGGAGTCAACAAAATGTAATTAATATGTACTCGTAGAGTATGGACCCATGAACTCTTACTTATTTATAAGCTACACCATGATCCTTGTTTGAAGACCATCTCCTTAAGGCTAAAAGTCTCTCCTCTTCTTTAACTTAAGATTTTATTGGACATGCCATGCCGACTTTTTAATGCTTTTCCACTCTGACCAAAAATCTCCAATCCCTTTAACGATCTTAATCACATAATGAATTCTTTTAGTTTTACATATATGTCGATCGGATAGCAGATGACGGAATTAAATTTTTTTAAAATATTTATGGATCAAAATTCTAATATCAATGCTTACAACATTTTTCTAATATCAATAAAATCAGACTGGACAAAAATGATCAAAAGAATATCAACTAAATATGACAAAGGGAATCGATCGTTTCAATATTTTTTCTGGAAGGTCATTGACATCTCAAATATCGATCTGGTGATTTTGGTCCAGTAACGTATCTCTTTCATAGAACCTAGTCAAAGCTAATAGCTAATTAGCGTATATGATTGTATATCGACTAAGCGTCGGCGGTGGACTTTTTAAGTCAAACGTTTATAGTTGTAAAGTGATTAGTTGAAATCCTCTTATTCAATGCTACACCAGTTTTAGCTTTGCATGGGAAATTATTTATTAGGGTTTCTTAATAATAATTGATATGCATGGAAGTGTGGAGGGTTTACACTGGATAAACTTTCACATTGAGGCTGACTTTGTCTAGACACGTCTTCGAAAGTGGCTGCATTGAATATAACATCATGACTATGTTATATCAGCAGATGCATTATTATTGTTAATTTAAGTATCACTCATGTTAGGTCTCTTATTGTACTTATGTAACCCTACAAAAACCTAGCTACAAGCATATGTAATGCTAATGCACATGTTAACAGTTAAGCTTAGCTTCGAAACTATGAGATTCTATGAAGACAAAAATTGTTCTAAGGTGTGTATTCAGGAATATTGAATTTACATTCTCTTTGTTCAAGAATTTGAATTTAAAAGATCGATAAAATTGTACAGTTGAATTTATACAAAATTTCTAGTTTATATTTCCAATCGGTAACAAGGGCTTAAAGCCTTAAAAAGTAGTTCACAACAATCGTTGTATCTTAGTTGTATGCTGAAACTAGTGAAGAGGTATTAAAGATGTAGCGCGTGAAGTATGGAGAATGCAGCTCGATCATTGAATATCCCCCAACCACAGTGGACCGAATCCTCTCACGCTCTCTCAATCACCGACAGATGATTAGTGACATATACTCCCATCCCCACACCTACATGCATGCTTAAAAAGCTCTCTACATGACAACCTAGCAAGCAATAATACACATGTGTATATATACATGCACATTTGTCTCTATATTCCATCATCACATTCAAAGCAAGTAGTAACACAAAAGCTCTTGATCAGTAGAGCGAGATTGATCTAAGAGGGAGAGAAGAAGAGGGTTATGGCTTTTGATCTAATGAAGAAGTTGGTGTGTGTGCTTGGAGTGATGCTCACCTTAAGTTTTGAGGTATTGGCTCAGCCTCAAGTGCCTGGTTACTTCATCTTTGGTGACTCATTGGTTGACAATGGGAATAACAATAACATTGCATCTTTGGCTATGGCCAATTACTTGCCTTATGGGATTGATTTCGTCCCTCGTGGCCCGACCGGGAGGTTCTCAAATGGAAAGAGCACCGTCGATGTCATCTGTAAGTCTTCACTAGCTAGATCATATCATGAATGTACCTCTGCTAAAGTGCATTTCTCTAATATATAATAGCTTGATTTATTAATTTGTTCTTTTATTTATCAATAATGCAGCTCAGCTTCTGGGGTTCCCCAATTACATACCACCTTTTGCTAGGGCTAGGGGGAGAGCTGTGCTCCAGGGCATCAACTACGCATCAGCAGCAGCTGGTATCCGCCAAGAAACAGGACAACAGCTTGTAAGCAATGCAGCTGTGAATTAAACAGACTAGTGTGAATCAATAACTTTTACTCACAAAAAAGTCAATGGTCTCTAATTTTGACTCATTAATTGTGTCAACTGATCATCAGGGTGGAAGGACTCCATTTAGTGGACAAGTAAGGAACTACCAGACAACAGTGGCACAGATTATAAGCATCCTAGGAAGTGAACAAGCTGCAGCTGACCACCTCAGCCGGTGCATCTTCTCCATCGGTTTGGGCAGTAACGACTACTTGAATAACTACTTCATGCCCCTAATCTACTCCTCTAGCCGTCGCTTCACCCCTGATCAGTGGGCAGATCTCCTTATCCAGCAGTACTCTCAGAACCTTAGGGTAAGAATATATCTAACTTGCATGATTGAAATGGTTGATTGTAAATGTTAGCTAATCAAAATGTGAACTTGATCAGACTATATACAACTATGGAGCAAGGAAGTTTGTGCTAATCGGAGTCGGTCAAGTCGGATGCAGCCCTGGTATTTTGGCTCAAAGAAGCCGAGATGGGAAAACATGTGTGGCTGAAGTCAACAATGCTAACCAGATCTTCAACACCAAGCTTAAGTCACTTGTTGATCTGTCTAACAACAACTACACTGATGCTCAATTCATCTACATTGACGCTTATGGCATCTTCAATGACCTTGTCACCAAGCCCGCATCTTACGGTACAAATACTCACCCTCTTTATTATTATTTTCACATATATCAAATCATGTCTTTTGTGTCCCAACATTATTATTTGAAATGGAATATTTTCAGGTCTGACGGTGACAAATACCGGATGTTGTGGAGTAGGGCGGAACAACGGTCAAATCACTTGCTTGCCACTTCAAAGACCGTGCGCTAATCGAAATGAATACCTGTTTTGGGATGCATTTCACCCTACAGAAATTGCAAAACTCCATTTTTGCTAGAAGGGCTTTTAAGGCTGAATCTCCTTCAGATGCTTACCCTTTCGATATCAGTCGCTTGGCTCAACTCTAAAATGATCAAAAATAGAAGTTGTTACCAGGCTCTTTATACGCAATGAAGAAGTTTTCATAGAAATTTTCATGCATGTTTGTGTTCTAAATGTATGATTTTAACGTTGTTTTCCCATGCAAATGTTTTTGAATGAAAAGAGTGACCTTACCTATTAATCTTCTAACTGGATCTGGGCATTAATTATGGCCTTGAGCCCGATATGAAGAAGGCTCGAATCTTTGGGATTCAGATCGAGTGAAGTAATAATACTTTACAGTGATTTTAAATTATATAATTTTTAATAAATGGTTCATCCAAAATTTCGTAAAGTTAGAGTTGAAAATATCAAAACAATGTCGTTTTACTCTTCGAAGCAAATAGATGAGCTGCACGAAATCCGAATCCTCACGCCCGTCAATGTCATCCACTCATCCTTGAACTTTCATCACATAGAATAGCCTTTTCAGCAGTTACCAATTCCCAAATGGTTTCAAGAATGACGTTTTCTGGATGTAGGGACAGTCACAAATGTTTTTTATTACAAACCTTATCTTCCTTTTTGATCATTATTGATTTTTGGCCACTTGGTTGAACTTTATTGATTTTTTGATATGTTGAGTAGTGTACATCAATCATTTCCTCGTTTAACATATTTTAATCGGGATAAAATTAAGAGATAGTATTTGTGAGATGAACTGATCAAATCTCAGTTGTGAATTTAAATTATATGACAGTTGAGATTATATTTTTTTATAATTTTAGAGACCGCAAAGATAAAGTGACGATCCTTATGTCGTTATTCCTTGCGTAGTGATCAAATTCATTGTATTAAACTTATTATTTATCCAAAGATTTTCTTAATGTGTATTCATCTATTTTAGTAGATACATGAAATTCACTTTTCATCCGTTGAGTGTATTTTATCAATATATCAGATTGTGACAACACGTTAATGAAACATATGACTTGCACATATTTTGCACGTGACATGCACATGCACATGCCAAACACAATGATGTAATAAAATCTTAAATATAAACAACTAGTGCAAACTGAATCCATAAATCCATCAAAATTGATGAATCCATCGTCAAAGTGAGATATCCCTTATATAAGTGGTGGAATGGTTGGATTTTAATTTATTCACACATTTGTTATTTAGTCTAAAGAATGTGTTCTGCCTCAGGATCAGTTTCTAAATTCCTGTTTGGAACATTTGTAATGCCACAGGAGTCTAAACTGATGACTGCTGCTGTAACTCAAAAAACAACACAGCGATTTGCTGTCCAGTGCTGTAATGCAAACAGCCATGTTGATTCAACTGCTGTTAAACAATCAGTGAATGCTTGGAGTTATGATACTATTGGGAATTCTATGCTGACTGATTTCTCTGTATCTGTACACACCTTAGCATCTTGCATTCTTATTACAGCAATATTGATGTAAGCTGAAACTACTGCTGTTTGTGCAGGATGAGAAGAATGAACTGATGGTGGAAAAGTTGAAACTTCAAGTTATTTATATGCTGCGGAATACGATCGGCCTTGCAGAGCAACTTCAGCTGATCGATGTTTTACAGAGGCTTGGAGTGGCTTATCACTTTGGCACTGAGATTAAAATCATACTTGATAGAATTCACTTCAGAAATTATAAAAATGGAGAGATAATCTACATACAGCAGCTCTCACATTCCGGCTTCTTCGGCAAAATGGGTATTTTGTTACACAAGGTAATGAATATTTTTCAAACAATCTGTAGATATAATTCATAGTGTGTAAGGCTAATGGAATGTGCATGTTTCTGCAGATATTTTCAGTTCATTTATCGACAATGATACTGGCTTATTCAAGCTGAGCATTCGAGAAGATATCGAAGGAATGTTAAGTTTGTATGAAGCTTCCTACTTGTTGATAAAAGGTGAAAAAATCATGGAAGAGGGAATGAAGTTCACCTCTGCATATTTACATAACCTTAAAAACAGTGACAAGCTGTCGGTGGATGACTACCTTTACTTGCTACTGACTCATGCTTTGGAGCGGCCATTGCACTGGAGTATTGAGAGATTGGAAGCAAGGTGGTTCATAGAAGAAGCATATCCCAGAAAGCATGACATGAACTCTTGTCTTCTTCAGCTTGCTAAGTTGGACTTCAACAGTGTGCAGGGGATGTACCGAGATGAGCTCCAAGATCTGTCAAGGCATTATAGAATTCATTTCTTGCTGACTGTTGATTATCAAAGAAACAAAGTTTTCTTTAGAAGAGGAACTCATACTTTGCGTGATAAACCTCTTACGGTGCTTTTAAACTAAGAGCACAAAATAAGTTAATGTTTTTTTGCTCTTTGTAGGTGGTGGGAGAAGCTAGGACTTGCAAAAGCCATGGACTTTGTCAGGGATAGCTTGGTGATATCGTACGTTTGGAGCGCGAGTATCTACTGGGAGCCTAAATACAAAAACAGCAGAAAGGTATTTGCACAGGCAGTTGCTTTACTGACAATATTTGATGATGTTTATGATGTCAATGGAGCTTTGGATGAACTTGAGCTACTCACTACAAGCATTGAGAGGTCTGTGAGTGAAAGTCTCATAACTGTAGTTAATATTAATACATTAGTTCTGATATTCATGATAAACCGATCTCTTATCGGAAAAATGCTCAGATGGGATGTTGAAGCCATGGAAACACTTCCACATCACCTGAAGATGTGCTATGAAGCACTAGATGACTTCATCAACGAGGTAGCACGTTTAAGCTTCAGCAAGAATGGATTTAACTCCTATCCAACTCTCAAAAATGCGGTAAATAAACAAACATTTTGTTTTGATCCTCCCTATGATATTTTCTGTCGTGAGATTCTTGAATGATTTCAATCAGTGGACAACTCTGTTGAGGAGCTTTTTGAATGAGTCAAGGTGGTACCATTCGGGGTATCAACCAACACTGGAAGAATATATGAGTAATTCAAGGGTCTCAGTTGGAGTCTATTCAGTGACAATGCATGCATACCTTTTCGATCCAATATCCGTCTCGGAGACAGAACTTAAGTACTTAGAAAGTGATCCTGAAATCTCAAAATGTGCTGCAGTCATTTTTCGAGCTTGCAATGATTTGGGAACTGCTCAGGTTAATAGTCAACTCAGTATATCTAACCAAACTCATTTGAGGTAATATTAACTCTGTTTTCAATCTGTTTTTTCATTTAGGAGGAGCTCAAGGGAGATACAGACACTCCAAAATCAGTTCAGTGCTACATGCATGAAACTAAAGCTTCAAAAGAAGCGGCAGAAGAGCATGTCAGGGATATGGTGACAAAAGGATGGAAGGAGCTTAATAAACATAGGCATACAGAAATGAGAATGTCCTTAAGAACAACAGATAAATTTTTGGATACAGCTAGAGCTGGTCTTTGCATTTACCAGTACACAAACCGAAACGGCATGGAAGATTCAGTAACTGAAGATATCATTTCTAAAATACTTCATAGTCCAGTATATGTATAACTAGACGAATAATTTGAGGTCTGAATGATTGGCCATGTTGCTTTCTATACCTCTTGGAAACATCGTAAAATCCGCATAAGTATGCATCACAGTGGGGATATGTTGTGCCACATTTTTTTGCTGTTGGAATGGTGATACTATCACTGACCCATCAATGTCATGGCCCTAAGGATTGGTTTGGAAAGAATTGTATTCTGTTTAAGGTTGCTTTCAAATTGATGACCTACCAAAGCAGCAATGTTTTCAATGGGTATTTGTTTAGGCCATGATATATAAAGACTTGTGTATTTAAGGCATGTAATTTGTGTTTCACAAGTGATATATGCATATATATATATGCCTTAATATATAGTTAATTCCAACATCTGATCTTCCTAGTTATATAACTTGTTTAGGATGCTGTTATATCAATTTGATGTATATATTCTTCCATTTGAGCAAAAGGGCTTGTTTAAAATCATGTAATTTTGTGGAATAATTCATGTGTAAGGTATCCTACTTCTCTGGCTTTGAAAGCTCTACAAGACCTAATGAAATAGCTTGTCAAAAATATGAAACTGGGTGTGGACATGGATGTGAAGTAGGGTTAGAAATATGGAATGGGGTATGAGTGCAATACACTGTGTTATTGCATTTATGAAATTAGGTTTTGGCATTCAAGTGGCTGGCTGCATGCACTTTGAAATTATTAAAAGTGGTTTTAATGGATGCATCACTCCACCTTTTTTGTGGTCCCTTTGATCTCTATATCAACATATACACATTACACACCCATCTACACATCAAGATTTCACCAAAGAATTTCTTAATGTGAAACTTAGAAGAATTTTAGTACTCAATCTGATATAGAATTTCGCTACATTTACAGACTAGTTTTTTTTTATTCAAGGAGAATATTTCATAGAAAAAGATATTACAAGTCGTGCAAATGAAACATAACCGAAGGGACAAATCCTAAGACAACTCTACGTCGAGGAAGTCTCGTAAATGCAATTTGTGAAGCAGGCCATGATCGGCGCCATCCCAACGACTCACCAAAGTCCATACGTCGTCTGGACTCGAGAAAAACTCCAAAGCCACCCAGCCACAAGACCAAGAGGGCAACAAGACCAGAAAAGGCAGGAAAGACAAAAGTAAGGGATCTGGCCCAACAGGCCCACAGGCCACCAGCCCAGCCGCATCATCCACACACAGCCAATCAAACCCTAGCGCCGCCGCTCCAAACAACCCAGCCACACGCTGCCGCCGCAACAAACCCTAGCGCCGCCGCTCACCGCGAACAAACTCTCGCTGCCTCCCATTCGCTGCGCCATCGCCCAGACGCGAGCCAACCCGAGTTCCCACCGCGCCTCCCATCCGTTCGCCGCGCACCAGCCGTCGCAGCCTCAGATCTGCAGCGCGCGCCTCACGCCGCGCACCGCAAGCAACCTCAAGCTTCAGCTCGCCACTCGCCGCGCCTCCCATCCGCTCGTCGCCCACTTCCGCTCGCCGCGCCTCCCATCCTCCCATCCGCTCAGACGCGCATCAACCCCCACTCGCTGCCTCATATCTGCAGCCAGCCACCCGAACCCCGTCGATCCGGCCGATCCCAAGCCCTGTCCGACCTCTCGCAAACACACCAACCATAACCTCAAAACACCTAAGACTCAAACCCACCGTGGTTGACAAAAGACTGGCCCTCAGCCACCATAATGCGCTGAAACA
>QZGG01003042.1:0-23401 GCA_006409495.1 Sedum album
CACATCATTCCTTATCGTCACAGCCTTCTGATGTTCCACATACGGCATGGGCGGGAACACAGGACACGGATACCTCCCACCACCATGCGCCACCTGAGGCCAGTTCGCATGAGCCATATGTTCCATATGAGGCCCCGGCATCGGCATTGGAGGATGCGGCGGTGCTCCAGAATACTGATAATACGGCGGCGGCGGTGGTGGATGATTAGGGTTAGGGTATTGCGCCACTGGATACGTCGTCGCTGCTGCGAATACATACCGATTAGGCGTGATATCTGGCTGCGGAGCCTGCTGTGGCGGATGGTCGCGTTGGCGACGACGGCTATGCTGGCCGCTGCTTCCTATGTTCCCCATGAATCAAAATCCCGATACCGATTCTTCCAATTCGTCGATACCCAGTTTGCGTATAAGGTCTACGTATCCCTAGGTTGCCGAAATTGATGATCTTGGGACCGGTTTCTTTGCTGAAATTAAGTTATATGAGAAATCAGCGATTATCGAAAAAGATGAAAACTTTTAGACGCAATTTCAGACAAGATTTTGACTGAACTGATAGAAGATTAGATTATGATGGTGGAGGTGGAGGTGGAGGTGGAGAAGAGGAGGTGAAGTGGGTTGGAGGGTGAAGAATATAATGAATATGAAATTGCTGCTTGCGTAAAAAGTTGCATTCTTATATTCGTCCTCTTCTTTCTTCTTCATTCAATTTATTTATTTTATTTACTCCCCCACTTTCTCTATTATTTGTGAAGAATAAAATAATAAAAAAGACGGAGGAAATATTTATTAAATTAATTATTTTCTGATTGAAAGGTAAAAGTCTAAAAGTACAATTCGAGTACTTGGAAGGCTAAACAAATTTAGTCTGACTCAGTCTAGTCAGAACATATAGCAAAGATAAATTATAGACTAAACATAGTGTTTTGCCTCGGTAAGTATAAAAATAGGCAAACAAATATGACAGAAATTTAGTGAGCTTTAAAAACCCGCTATATCCATAGACTCTCGAAATTTCTTTGATAATAAAATGATGACTCTGATCAGCTTTAAAAAAGTAATCTCAGCAGTATGTGAACATAGAAGGCGTAAGTGGATAATATCTGAGCCGAGGTGAACCGAAGGTCAGCAAATTCAGTCGACTCGATTCCAGGGAGGCACGAGATATGACAACGGCAGACAATCGCTCAGCGCGATACGCAGCAACCTGCATCATCGTAGAGAGAAACAGGTGACAGTAATTGGATCTCGCCACCAACACCAACGGCGGTTGGAGAAGCGATGAGAGAGGCGGTGCGTAAAGCGGTAAGAGAGGCGGTGAGGATGAGAGGTTATTAAATTGATTATTGGTCGTATGGATCTCATTAGCCAGATATTTTTTAAAAAATAAAAAAAATTACTCTTACGTGGGACTGGACAACTCCAGAGAGGGATAGGTGGAGGATGTTTTGTTGGTATATTGGGAAATTTTTTTAGAAATGCCCTACTTTCCCAAAATACTTTCCCAAATGTCCTACTTTAGAAATACGTTTCCCAAATGCCCTATTTTCCAACCAGTTCGGTCATGACAGGACCGAATTGTCACAAAAACGTAATACCCGGGCCCAACAAAACCGGACTGTTTGAAAATAGACCAATCCGGGCCCAACAAGACCGAATTCCTTTCGAAAATATTTTATTGGTCAAACTGTCCTCCGTGGTGCTGACTGGGCAGCCCAGTCAGCATTTTAGTGAGTACGGTTCTGGGTAAAACCGGATTCGTAAAAAAGTAAATATTATGCACAATAATAGCAACGGTCAGAGACACTGCATGCATGAACGTAAAAAGCAATATTTCTGTGCAATCCGGTTTTGTGAAGACCGAATTGCTCAGAAATAATTCAATCATCCACTAATAATTCACGGATGATACATAAAATTCTGAAACCGGGCTGCATGGAACCGGAGAGCGTGTTCAATTCGGTTTTCATGGAACCGGATTGTGTGAGAAGTTCCGGTTCTGCAGGACCCGAATAGTTTTAGTATAAATTCAATCAGTTTTTCATTTCTTCAGCACACCAAATTCTCAATTCTCTATCAAGTTCACACGTGGAGTTTACTAGCGAAGTAGTAAGTTTATTTTGAAATTATTCGTTTAATTATCATTTTGTTTTTTCTGTATTTAATTTAATTACTAATATGTTTGTTTGAATTTTTTTCAGAGATATGGCCAATTTTGACTCGGACTCGATGGTTATGACGACTTTGGACACACTTGATATGAGTGTTGTTGATGAATATGATCGGGATGAGATGGAATTTCTCGATGAACTTGACAATGAGGGTGCTGAATTTGTTCCAGAACCTGAACATGTGTTTGACATTCCAGCATTTAGAGATGTTTCGGCATGGGATGTGAATGAACCTGATGATGAGTACTTGGGCACAAACTTTAGACAGTTTGGATCTATTGGGATAGGAGCAATATTTTCAAGAAAAGCTGATGCAATCTATGCTGTGCAGAAGTATTCATTATTACATCGTGTTGAGTACCACACGAAGGAGTCGGACACGCGGTTGTTGGTGCTTCACTGTCGACAAGGAGAGGATAGTTGCCCTTGGCGAATTCGAATTATAAAAAGGAAAGACGCATCGTACTGGGAAGTGAGGAAGTATAGAGGTGATCATACATGCAACGCTGACTTCTTACCCAAATCAAATATCCATTTGACCAGACATTTCATTGCGATGGATATTGGAGATGTGATAAGTGAGAGGTTACGATTGTCACCCGGTGAAATTAAAGCAAGAATATTCAAGGATTATGGCTTTGAAATTAGATACCTTATGGCTTGGCAGGCTAGACAACAAGCGTTGATTAATTTATTCGGAGATTGGGATGTTTCGTTTCAAAAGCTTCCAAGTTATATGCAAGCGTTGGAAGAGTCAAATCCCGGACATTTATTAGATGGCATCGCACTAGGAATGATGATAATTCGGCAATGATAATTAACCGAGTGTTTTGGTCGTTTGGACCTTGTATTGAAGCGTTCAAGCATTGTAGACCAGTTTTGTCTGTTGACGGCACGCACCTGTACGGGAAGTATGACGGGAAGTTACTTGTCGCCGTGGCACTAGACGCCAATAACCATATACTTCCTATTGCATTCGCTATAGTTGAAAGCGAGAACAATTCAAGTTGGAGTTGGTTTATGCGATGCATTCGGGAAGGTGTAACTGATAGAAGTGGACTATGCATTATATCGGATAGGCACATGGGCATACTTCGTGCAATGGAGGAACCGGAATGGGCGGAACCAAATGCATATCATCGTGTATGTATTCGTCATCTGCAAAGCAACTTTAACGTGAAGGTGAAAAAACCAACTCTTAAGAAGAAGATGGGTCACGTAGCTCATCAAAGGCAATGTCGTAAATTTGAAAGAGAATTTAAGGATTTGATTGAACTTTTGCACGATAAGCCGGCGGTGATTAATTGGCTACAAGAAATTCCATGGGATAAGTGGACAATGTCATACGATATTGGTGGAAGGAGGTGGGGATCTATGACAACAAATTCAAGTGAGTGTTTCAACAACATCTTGAAGGGGGGAAGAGATCTACCAGTATGTGCTCTGGTACAGTTTACGTTTCAACAGTGCAACTATTACTTTTGCAAATGGCGTGGAATGTATGTCAACAGCGCTTCACCGTTCCCACCCAAGATAGACCTTAAGTTGAGGGAGCTTAGAGAGAAAGCAAATCGTCATGATGTCCAAATGTTCGATCCAAACAAAGGGGTTTATCAGGTACGGACAGTTAGAAAACACACTCGTCATAGCGTCAATCTTGAGGAAAGGACATGTTCGTGCGGCAAGTGGAGTATATTTCATTATCCTTGCAGTCATGTTTTGGCGGTTTGCAAAACAGAGAGTTTGGGATACGCTCAGTATGTTGATCCTTTTTATACCTTGGCAGCGTTTCATGCCACGTGGTCACACACTTTCAATGTCATTCCTGACGAGTCACGTTGGAGGCCGTATGAAGGTATGCCTCATATTCCAAACTCTGCATTCAAACGAACAAAAGTGGGAAGAAATCCATCTAGGCGTCGTCACAACGAGATGGATATTGGACAGTCTAGCAGTGGAGGTAGGCGATGTGGTTTGTGTCATGGAGTTGGTCACAACAGAAGGGCATGTCCTTCTCGACCTGCCGAATGATATATGTTATAATATATTATGCAATAACTTTCATAATATGTAATTAAGTTTGCCATGCGATAAATAAAGTTTAAAATGTAATACATAAAGTTCCAAATGCAATGAGTATCAACGACGAAGAAATGATGAAAACGTAAATCTATTAGGTGGTCTCCATCTGCAAAATTATATACAATATCCATTAACAAAAGTTGGAAAATTAACTATTAAAATATTATGTGAAATTAAATTATTAACTTACCGGATTTTTCCACACCTCTTCCGAACGATGGGTACGTTGCTGAGTTAACACGGAACCATCAATCGGTCCGGGAGTAACAATATCGTCAAGATTCATCTATACCATTAAACAAAAATCACGAAACATATTAACAATATATTCAATCTAACACCTAAACATATTACAAAACATATTAAGCACAACAACATATTTCATCTACAACTTAAACAAACAAATATCACAACATATTAACAAAAACATATTCATTAATAAACCGTAATAAACAAAATTAAAATATATTAACATCAACTTATTCAATTCAACACCTTAAATCCACAAATTACAAACACATCAAAATCAACAATACATCCAACACCAAATAAACAAAATATATAACACAACAACAACCCAAAAACATAATTAATCCCTTAATTCCAAATTAATTTACAACAATTCAATAACCATAAACAATTAAAAAATCAACAACCCTAAACCCTAAAATTCAAAACCCTAACATCACAAAAATACAATAACCTTATACAATTGAAAAATCAACAACCCTAAACCATTAAATTCATAACCCTAACATCACACAAATCCAATAACCCTACTAACACTCACAACCTACAACCCTAATTTCACTACTCAATTTCAAAATTAAAACCATAATCTAACCTCAAAATCATTAGCATGCCATCCTGCCATGTCGATCTACCACCAAAATGCTTCGTCGTGGATCAGATTGTTGCAAGAGAGAGGCCGGAATCGAAGGAAGAATGAAGCAGCGGCGCGGAGTATATTTCAGACCTATCCGGTCTTAGCAGAACCGGACTCATAAAAATGCTGACTGGGCTGCCCAGTCAGCACCACGTAGCCAATAAAATAATTTCGTAAAGAATTCGGTCTTAGTGGAACCGAGTTGCCGTATTTTCAATCAGTCCGGTTTTGTTGGGCCCGGGTATTTTGTTTTTGTGACAAATCGGTCTTGTCAAGACCGAACTGGTTGGAAAATAGGGCATTTGGGAAACGTATTTCAAAAGTAGGGCATTTTGGGAAAGTATTTTGGGATAGTAGGGCATTTCTAAAAAAATTTCGTATATTGGTTGCCTTCTTATACGGATTGTATAGATGTTATCTTCTTCTTTGTGTTAGACATTATAGAAAATGTATCATGTGGATCCTCTCAATTTGGTGGACTTGTGAATCCCCTCTTACACCCGTTGATTGCATTTTTTGGATGCATCAGATTGTGCCAACGCATTAATGAAGCATGTGACTTGCACGTGTGCATTTGTCATGTGCACACGATGTGCACATGACAAATGCACATACGTGGCGCAATCGGGTGCGTCCAAAAAATGCAATCGACGGATGCAAGAGGGGATCCACGAGTCCACCAAATTGGATGGATCCACATGATACAACCTCAGACATTATATACTCTCTTCATTTTTATTTGTTTGACAAAAGTATATATTTTTTAATTTAAAAAAATTAAAAAGTAGATAATGTGTGGCTATGAATCAATCATTTAACTAAATATAAATTAAAAGGTAGAATTTATGATTGAGAATTATTGAAAGTGGACAATAGAAATGCTCAAAATGAAAGTAACCAAACATTAAGAAACAGATAAAATATTCGATAAAGATATTTATAACCCTTACATTTCTAATCAAAAAAAGTATAAAATCCTTTATATGTAGTCATTATGGCTAATAATTATAAACCGAACGGATGGACGAGAGGAAATGCAGCATGATGAACACAGTAAATAAAGAGTTGGATTATTGTGTTTAAGTTTCGAGGCTAATATTTGCTGTTGTGATGAGGTAGACAAATAGTCCATAAAATGCATCGAGTGTCTGAGTCTTGAGTGGAATGATGAAGCCATAGACATCAATCAGAGAGCTGTTGTATTCTTAAATAGCTGAAATGAATGGGAAACAAAAACAAAGGAACCAGAAAGCGTATGAATAACTTGCCTAGTAAAGCAATGTATTATGATGTCTGTGTTCAACTATAGGTAAAAGCCATAGGAGAACAACATCACCATTTTACTCTCTTCCACCATGTACAAATATGAATAACATGCTTTTTTTTATTTTAGACTACTCCATGAACATAGTTGACGACTAGTCCACAAATTCATCCGAAAATAACTAAAAATGGAGCGGCTTGAGCTTGAGAATTCTAATGGTCAACTAATCAATTAGACGCAACTCAAAAACTTAACCCAAATTCATAGTTAAAAGAATAAAAAATATTATAAATCAATGCAAATTTCTAAAGATAAATAATTGATGATTACTCCAGAAATAGATGTTTAAGTGGTAGCAGATAGCAGAAGGGGTGGTCTGATGATCATGCTCTTGGTCTAACAACCCAAATATATGGGTGCTTGTTGTTTGTCGATTATGGGTTGGATGTCCTTTGTTGTGACCCGAGCTTGAAATGATTAGAATGGATATCATGTATGAGATATCTATAAATTGTACCCAATATAACCGCTATCGAAAAGAAAAAAGTGGTAGCATATAGGAATCAATTAATGAAGGTCTTAAATACAATCATTAGTAAAAATATAGATATGTCATTGTTTTAATGCACCATAAGAGGCTTACAATGTAAAACGTGGATTTCATGTTTTTTTATTTAGAATTTACACTATAAAATTTATCTACTCTAAACTTCAGTTTACTTTTTTGTGATATTCATTAAGAGGAGTTCGAATCTTAATGGATGCTAAAATTTTGTAAGACACAAGACATTATTTCAACTGTTAATTTAAATTAACTTGATCGTTGATATTAAATTAATTATGAGTTATCATATGGGGTTTAATTAGTAAAATATACGAACGATTGAGAATGAATTTTATCAATATCGATCGTTAGATGAATTGAAATCAACATCGGAGATGATTTCATTTCATCTCGCAAAACTTAATTATCATTAAGACACCTAAAGAGTTTATTAAAATGAATAAACAGGGTTGGAACTGGACGTCTGGACGTGAAAGCCCAACAAGCATCCTATGACTTAGCAGATAAGCCAAACATAAAACGTCGCCGTACCCAAGTCATCAATTCAGTACAATTTCATCCCGTCTCCAGTGCCGAGTGAAGTCAACTCTGGTCAAGTCAATCCCGAGCAGAGCACAACGCAAGAGCGATCGCCAAAGTGAATATCAGATTCGATCTCATTCACAAAATCCAGAATGAGTTTTCCGTCTCCGATCACTGTACCTTCGTTGTTTAGCTTTTTCAATCGTTTTTAGGGTTTCGTTTTTGATGCTCATTCTGAAATTGATTTGCAATTTGTGAACTCACGTTTGTGACTTTCTTCGTGATCATTGAATTTCAGAGTTTAAGGGATTTGATTATTTGTTGCTTACTGCCATTTCATTGTGATGTTAAATGATGCTGTTTTTTTGTAGAATGACATGAGAGTTGAGGATGTTTGATCTGTAATTTTTTCTTATTTTCATTTATGTTTGTTGATTGTAGGGCGGTGGGATGTTTTCGGGATTTACAAGTCTGTGCAAAGGGCTCTCCGTTGTGCTTGTGTTGGGATATGCTCTCATTAGCATCCTGCCTCCAACGATCCAGTATCTTGCACTCGTTCCAGACAGGTAGTAACTCGTGAAAATCCTATTATGATGTTGTTTCAGTCACAGCTTCCTAGTTCCAAATTCTGTGTGTTTGAGTATGTTGTTTATTTGGTTTAAATGGATCTCATAGAGCTTATTTCTGGTTTGCCTTCATTGTATGAGGGCATCAGTATTTAAAGGATGTAAAATGTGTACATTCGGATCCGTCTGGTAGCAATAGGAATCAATCCATGCACCCTCTACTTATCTGCTTTTGTTGTGAACTCTGCGGCCTTTGGCGGGATTATATTACAATCATGGGATATAGTTAATATTTATATGAACTCTGAGAGAAAATTCTCATTATCTTTTTCCAGGACAATTCCATTTGGTTGGAACATCCTTACAGCTGGCTATGTCGAACAATCAGCGCTTGGGGTACGTCTTCATATGTCCATTATTCTTTCAACCTTATGTACATTGGTTTGCATGACTTTGTTTATGCTCGAGGCCTGCACCTTATTTGATGTTTTCGTTTTGCAGTTGATCCTCAGTATTGTTGGCTTGCTTTTTATGGGGAAAGTGCTTCAGCCAATATGGGGTTCAAAGGAATTCTTTAAGTTTGTGCTCATTGTCAACATCTTGACTTATGTCTTTGTCTTTGCTACAGCTATTGCTCTTTATTACATAACCAGCAAAGAACTTTTCCTGTGAGTTCGCCTATCTTTTATACATTGTTAGGCGTATGCTATTCATTTTGCAGCTTCTTTATCACCCGTAGTGACACAGTATTTTATCAATGCAGTTATACACCCATTTCCGGTTTCCATGGAGTTTTATCTGGGTTCTTGGTTGGTGTCAAGCAAATCATTCCTGATCAAGAACTGTCTCTCTTATCTCTAAGAATTAAGACAAAGGTAACAGTTATAAACTTGTGTTTAAATTGCATAAATGATCTTTGTTTGGCTATTATATGCACTAACTTCATTACTTCCATGCATTGTCCAGTGGTTGCCATCTCTTGTGGTGTTCTCATCTACAGCAATTTGTTTTTTCTTCTCCAACTCCTTAGAATATGTTCCTGTCTTGATTTATGGGACATACATCAGTTGGTTGTACTTGCGTTACTTTCAGGGAAGACCTGAAACTAATATGTTGGGAGATCCAAGTGATGATTTTGCATTCTCTACTTTCTTTCCACAGTTCATGAGGTAGGCATTTTCTCTACCTGTGAAAGTAAACTGATTTCATGTCTTGAATAATTCTGAGCCCTGTTTTTCGACTTGAAATATTTGTAATTAATTCGCACTTACTGATTTTTAACAGACCAGTTATTGATCCTGTTGCAAACATATTGGACCGGCTGCTTTGTGGAAAATCGTCAACTTCGACCGACACTGGAGACTACTCCCAAAGAGATCAATCATTATCTGGTTTAGATTCTATTGAAGCCTCAAGGAGGAGGTATGAATCCTCAAGTGCAAATTTATTTGTATAGTAATTTCAGTGTCATACTTTGGTGGGCAGATAACATTGACCATAGTCATGTTCTATGGTCATGTTTCCCTTAACTCTCAGCATGAAAGCTTTCTGATACTTTCTTGCGTGGAACTTTTAATTTCAAAAAACTGTTTTATACCCTTATCAGGGAGAGAGGTGCAAGGGCATTGGAAGAGAGACTAGCATCTGAAAGATTGACTCCACTGGTTTCACTTGAGGCATCTCCCAAGAATGTATCTGACCTTGTATAACTGCAGCTTGTCAACTCTTGCATCTGATGAAGCCGTGCCTTTTCTTGAATGATGTGTTGCTGAAAAAAGTCTACTTTGCCAGTGGATGTTTCTTAATTCAAATCAATTTAGGTTATATAGGGACTTCATCCTGCTTCTAAATAGGTATAAAATCTGATTTACTAGACCAATCTATCAAAAATTCCAGCTTCCATTGCAGAAATCTGTGTCATTAGCTTTTCAAAACTCAGTTATACAAGTGGTTCTAAAATCTAAACATTGAAAGTTGATGACTGGGAAAACTGACACGCTAGAAAAAATGATTGCATTTTATATGGAGTTAATTTCTCAGATTTAATGGAGGAAATTTTTTTGTCATCAAACATAGGCACAGCAATAAGCAGTTTACAAAATAATACCCAGAGCATATTGTATGGATCAAAAAGATCATGTAATGCAGTTGTAATTGTAACTACAGCTCAGTATAGGAACAAACCAATGATTTATGAAGAGAAATGAAGAATCCAGAAAATCTCTAGGATGGTAACAGTAACATGCATTTATCATTTAAGCCGAGGTATGCACAGTTGTGGCCTGCCTGAGGAGCATGGATACGACATCATTAGATATCCTTGCACCCTCTGCTTTCAGAAGGTTGATTTTTGTGTCAGTCTCTTGTTCAAGGCGATTCACATTAGCACCAGAGTCGCCGCTGCTCTGAATATCATTATCATGCAACATCAAGGGTATATATCCAAATCAATCATCATTTGCAAAAACGATAATGTAGAGTTGCCTAGTTGTCACCAAAATCATTTCATAAATATATCTTTGTAACAACTGACATAAATTTAACAAACAAGTGATACAAACCTGAGCAGCTTTCTTCTGAAACTCAAGCTCTATCTGGGATCGGTAGGCAGCAATCTCCTTCTGAGCTTCCTCTTTTGCCTGCCTCAATCGAGCCATCTTTTCTGCTCATATAACATCGTAAATTGAAAGCAATGAGATAAGGTAACACAATTTCTTAAAAGAACTCTTTTGAATTTGCATAATATCAGCCAATTCTTTTCAAAAAACAGCATTATCAGTCCCTCTGTCCGACAATGTCTGTCCACCTTTTTGATTACCGGTGAGGTATAAAATAATAAAAGTGGACAAACATTGCGGGAATGAGGGATTATATCATAAAGGGATCACAAGCTGATAAACAGAAAAGGACAAAAAGGATTTTACAAAGCACTCAGTGCACCTTCGTGTTGCCAATGACATAATGAAACTACTCTAAGCTCTCTCAAGAAACCCGAGGCTGTTGATTCAAGTACAACTATGCGAATAAACTGAGCAACAATAGAACTATACTTACCTAGTAGTACGTCATTCCATGCCTAAACAATTGGACACTAGATTCACTGAGACATAATTCATTAAACCCAAGATTTCAATCCAAGAAGCACAGTTTCACTGCGATATGATCACAATGACAACAATGCACACCATCCCGTGTATTACATGCCATTAGCCATCATTTTCACCAAGTCACTCGTCCAAGAACTAAAACTTACATATTACAAATCGTATATTTTCGACACACAAATAAGCCTAGAATACAAAAAGAAATACTAAATACAAGAAAGAAAAACAAAGTTAGGAATCTAACCGTTCCGCGCAGCATTTACAATTTGCTGAGCCTCCTGTTCTGCAGCAAGCAATTGCTTAATCCCTCCCTGTCTATTATCCATGACTCAATTCTTCAACAAACTGTAAAATTAAATCCGAAAATTGTAAGTATATTTCTACTTGAAAAATCAACGCGATCAGTCGATTGAGAAAGACGTACCTTCGACGCCGGCGATGGAGGTCGGAGACGATCTCGTAGCGATGCAAAGATGTAAATTGAAGCTTCGTCAAGTTACGAAAGCTGAAGACACGATCGAGTTGGTTTACATAATGGGCCGTGTTTGATTTGGGCCGTTTGGGCTTTCTTTTAAGCTTACAGGATTAGCATATTTTAGGGAATATTCACTCTCTTCCATTTTTTATACTATTTTAATCTATTTGTAAATTTCAAATAAAATGTAATTACAATTTAAAATTATATTTACATGGGCTCAATGACTGAAAAACTCTAAACTAAGGGCGAACATGCGTTTGGGCGACTCGAACTAGAATACAATAGTTATATGAACAAGAATGTAGAAAGACATTTATGTTTCATATTTTTGCAGTAAATGAGAGCTTGCGAATCATTTTCTTATCCAAATGAAGCATAAATCTACACAATCCATTACAACACAAGGCAACATCAACACCAACACCAACTGAAACACAAAACAGAACAAAGACTTGGAACAAACTGACAAAAACAAGTTCCAAGCACAAACACGTTGACAAGATCAAGCATGACTGATCACATTATTCATTTGATCTGCCACTTTTCATATTTTACAAATTATTCTCCGATTTTCAATTCCCCAAAAACTTGTCACCGATCACATTCACGCCGAGCTTCTGAATGAACCCAAAGCCTTGATTGCACCAGCTCTGAGAATGTACTGGTGGTAGATTGCCGCAATTGCTGCCCCGATGAATGGTCCGACCCAGAAAAGCCACTGCATAATAAAAACATTTTCAATGAGATAATGAACAAATGAGGGTAAGAATTTGAAAACAAGCTGAAGGATTAGAGTTAGGACTACATACATGGTCGCTCCACGCCTTGTCCTGGTTATAGATCACAGCAGCCCCGAGACTCCTGGCCGGATTGATCCCAGTTCCGGTGATTGGGATTGTTGCTAAGTGCACCATGAAAACTGCAAACCCAATTGGAAGTGGTGCCAATACCTGCATAAATTGCAACCATCTTAAGTAACAGCAGGTTGATTAAGCAACAACGTTTTCGTCGCTGAAGCATGCTTTTCGTCCATAAATGAAACAATTTGAAAATCAGTTATTTCAGTTAAGGGACTTACAGGGACATGAGAGTCTCTAGCATTTCTTTTAGGATCAGTGGCAGAGAAAACAGTGTAAACAAGAACAAATGTTCCGATGATCTCAGCAGCGAGACCAGTGCCGGTGCTGTAGCCGTCAGCTAGCTCATTCGCACCTCCACCGTACTTTACATAGTAAGATTTCTGGAAAGCCTTAACAAGTCCAACTCCAGCAATTGCACCCAAACTCTGTGCTACTATGTACAAAACAGCTCGCACCAGCGACACCTTCCTCGCCAAAAACAGACCGAATGTAACTGCCGGGTTGATATGTCCACCTGAACAACAAACAAACAAAATTCCATTTATAAAAAAATCACTACAAATTTTACATTGAACAAAAAATCAACATATCAAAATTTGACTTCAGGGGTAGAATGGGAAGAAAATAAGTTCAAAATAACCTGAAATTCCGGCAGTGCAGTAAACAAGGACAAAAATCATGCCGCCAAAAGCCCAAGCGATACCGAGGATGCCAACGCCGCCGCACACATCAGTACTGTGATCTGGATCAGTTTGTGACTTGTAACCAATGACAGTCAAGACAGTGATGTAAAGGAATAGCAAAGTGGCAATGAATTCAGCTATAATAGCTCTGTAAAATGACCATTTGGTCAGCTCCACCGCATCAAAAAGTGGAGCCGGAGGTGGGTCTTGGTAGTCCTTGGTGCTATAGTCAGTCCCGGCTTCGTAGTCTTTAGTCATTTTGGAATTGGAGAGTGAAAACAGAGAGGTTGATGTGTGTTGAAGTGGAGATGGATTTGGGAGTTGTGATTGGTGGAATGAGTTGGAGTGGAATTTATAGACTTGTTTTGGGATTTAAAGTTTGAACTGAATGTTCTGGCGTTTCTAAAAAATATGTATTGACATATTTGGGTGATGTGGTCCAAAATGGATTTGTGCCTGTCATTTACTATGATGCTAATTATTCCAATAAAAATATAAATATTTTTAGTAAAAATCTTGGCTCTTGCAATTATGTAATTATAATAATTTATTCTTATAACTTAAATGAAAACAATTATATATGGATACATGAAGTAAAAAATAATGATAGACAAACGAATGTCTAATTGTACTCATTTCGTAATTTGTTACAGCTTTTTCTGATGACTATATAATTTGTTACAATTGGCATTCCAAAAAAATCACCCTTCAAATTTTCACTATTTTAACACTCATCAGTAATCAAATATGTGTTTAGCTCCTAACGTTCAGTCATTCAGACTCTATTCGTAAAGGTCAGTGCTTCGAGTCCTTCCGATTGCATCTTCACCTTGAGTTTGAGGTTTGTCTAGTCCAAATTGATTAAAACATATTATTTTTAGGTGACACCATAAACCATCTGTCATTCTTTAATCGGATTGACATTATTATTTAATTTTAAGTAAAATCCGGTACGAAATTCATAAGATTTGTTAAAATGCGTACAATTTTTAGGTGAAAAGTGAATACCATAATTATTATGGACAATGTGAGTGGATTGGACAGCCAATAGTGACACGTGGAAAATAATTATTTGGTGATTATTGTACTGCCGCCCGCCAAGTGATTATCACAATACCGACCCCACCAAATGTATCATGACTAAAAATGTTTATCATTTATTTTGTTTGATCGGTGGTTTGTTTTTTTAATTAAGTGAAATGATGGAATAGTTTATGAAAGTAGAAAAAATTCAGGACTGGTTTGGATTTGGGATAAAAAAAACAAAACATGATCCAGTGCAGCACTCCACCGAACATGTCAGCATCAAGCGGCATTAACAACAGTTGGAAGGACCGACCAAGATTCGATAAATCAAACACGACCGCCCAACTAATGATATCCACTCGTATATCCTTATCTCAGCTACTCCAGACCGCCACGCTGCTGTCACTGCCTAACTTCATGAAATGCAAATTTTGATGATTAGTGAAGTTGTTTCAGCTTTTGAAGAAGATAATGTAAACTTAATGAGAAGTATTATTATATTTTTAACAAGAAATTTTCATGTTTTGCATGATAAACAGAGATTTGAACTCAGGACTTATATTGAACGTTCGCAATATTTTCAAATATATCCTATATATAAAGCTGGAAGAGGTGAATTGACGGTTTCTTTTGAAACCACAATTCACCTTCTCAAATTACCCTTGTTATACATAGTATTTACATATTTAATATTTTAATTAATTTCAAACTTTCTATATACTATGCTATAAATAAATAAATAAATAACACAAGAAGTAGCAGCCTAACGGTAAGCCATAGTAATAATAGTATGAGAATAGTCAGGGAAGTGTAAAACTATGAATTGACAGATTGGGATTGTTGATTTAATATTGTTTTTGCTGTCTTGTTCAAACTTTTATCATAATAATAATATGCTTCTTCAAATGTTCATCATATGTATATTTTCAAAAAGTGAATGGAATTTATTGGCAAATTTATAGACCAGTCCAAAGATGCTGGGCCGAAACTGGGCCAGATCCGTTATATATTTTGTAGAATATGAACCCTAAATTTAACTTTGTAGCCCAATTTCAGATAGTCAAAGCCCATAGTCAAAATACTCGCTCCGTCCCGCTTTGTTTGTCCAAAAGCACAAAATGCACGGTAATTAAGGTAGAAAAAAGGTATAAAATATGTGGTTGTAAATAAATGATTAATAAGTAAATGAATTAAAGTAGTAAGTATTTAGTACTAACAACTAACAAAGCAGCTAAAATACATTTCTGTTGACATTTGACAAGTTTATATCATCCAATGGAGGAGGATATGAGACTTTGGTACTTGAGGGAGTGCCGCTCATTTCCGATCAGTGGCGTAATTTGCGATCCTGAAACCTCAATTGTCACCTTTGTACAAATTTTTTATATTTTTTTATACATCAATATATTTTTTATTTTGTTCATTTTTGAATGAACGAATTTTTAAGTGTGTTGTGTAGGAACCCTAATCTTACTTGAGGACATAACTCAGGTTCAACTAGGCATTCACGATAAATGCCCAATAGCACAAGGAAAAATTCAGTACACCAAATTCTCAGACACTTTTCTCTCTCAGACACTTTCTTCCGCCGTCGAGTTTTCCACCGACTCTCTCCGTTTCGACGGATGTTAAGAGTCTGGTGGCTGCTGCGCCGGTGAGTTTGTCATGTGTGCTGGGTTGTATGTTGGGTGGCTGGGTTGTGAGGTGTCTCTCGATTGGTGCCGGCGGCTGGTTCGCCAGCTTCATCTTTCACCGCCGTCGTCACCAATCGAGGTTGTCTGTACAGGTGCGTTTTGGCTGGGCGGCGCATGAATGGTGGCTGCCTCAGCTCTGCTTTGTTACTTCAGTTTTTTGGTGTTGTTTGCGTCGGCGTTGGCTGTTTCCATTGGTGTTGTAGCTGTTGTTTGGTTGCTCTTTTGGTGTGGCGCCTTCCGATGGTTTGCTCTGTCGTTGGTTGTCTCTTCTTCGCCGGCTGGTTTTGTTGGTTTGTTGCCTGAGGGAGCTTCGTACAGTTGTATAGTCTTCTCCGTTTTGCTGGCTTGTTGCCTTTGGTTTCAGTTTGTTTTTTGGGTTGTCTGAGGGAGCTTCGTACAGATTGCAAGCTTCTGATGCTGTTTCCATGGATTGGTGTTGTTTTCCTTGGCTTCCTTGCTCGCCGTCTTAGCCGGTTGAGTTTTTTTGTTGGTTTTGGTTCGTGTTTGTCCAGCTCTGGCTGGTTTTTCGTTTAGGTTGGTGGTGTGCGGCGGCTGGTGGTGCTCTTGCCGACGCTGGTGGTGGTGGTCTCGCTGCCGCTAGTCTCGCTGCCGCTAGTCTCGCTGACGCTTTTGGTTGTGATGTTGAGCTGCCACGTGTCTTCAGCCGCACAAGTCCTGTTGTGTTGTCTTCCGTTCCGCGTGGACCTCCTTTCTCCTGCCACGTGGTTTAGGAAGGCTTGGCGTGGTTTATTTTTGGTGGGACACGTGTCCCACCCTATGTTTGGATATCAGTCCCTTAAAGCCACGTCTCTGCGTAAGCCTCTCTGTTCCCCGTGTTCTGGAATTCAATTTACGGACTATTTTGAACAGCGGGTGCTCTCAGATGACTTTCTTAAAATTCATGCTGATATTCTTCAATTATAAATGACGTCTTCGAGCTCCTGTTATTCAGAAAGGTCGTTCAGTTGGTGCTCACATTCTAGTGCTTCTGTCAAATTTGTTCGACTATTTTTTGGTACTGAGGCGAAGTACCTCGTTCACACTACACTTAGATTAATTTTATTTCTGTGTTCGAGGTCTCCATTCGCTTGTCGATTGGAATTAAGTCCTCTTTTATGTACCTTTTGAGTCTTTGTACTCGTTAATCAAAAAAAAAAAACTAGGCATTCACGATGCATGTAACAAACGTTTTCGCCTCTTGAAAAATTAATGACAATTTTAGGTCTGATGAGTCTTTTTGAATGGACACAGAGTTGATGGATGTCGTTTTTGCATTGATATCTCTAGGTTGTTAATGTGAATGGCTACTACAACTCATTGCTATTATTCGTAGACAAAGCTGTAGAGAAAGGTTTTATTTACCGAACTGCGCGTCACATTACTGAGGTGCCAAATGGAGCTAACCCAACATTTACTTAATGGTCTTTTTTTTATTCAAAGTGAGTACATTTCAATACAAAGGATAGAGATAAAGCATATAATTGAAGCGTAACTAATGGGACAAAGACACAGAGACCACACAACATCTGAAGATAAAGCACTTAATGGTCTTTTCAATTACTATTTTTATGCAGCTTTACACTTATATCAATAATCAAAATAAAGACCAAATTATTATGAACATCTTTTTCATATCGAATAATTCTCGTAAAGAGCATGTTTGAGTCACCTCATGATACGTATTTTCATATATCGAAGAATTCTCGTAAACACGATACAGATAATTGGATCAACTAGGTATAATCATACATATCAAATGAATGATGTTACAATCTTATCGTGCGTTCTCCCCCAACTCTGATCATACATAACAAATGAATTAAGGGTTTGACAGCCTTGCCTTTCTCCTTTGAATTTATTCTTTACAAACCTGCAGCTCTTCAAAATGGACACTTTAGTTCCACATACAACATTAATTTTACCACATATGTTTTTCATTAACTTATGACGTGGCATACAACATGTATTTTGACTTAGCATTTTGCTGACTTATTCATGTGAAGTCCCGTAAATTGGAGTTTCATGCACACTATGACTCTGCAATTTCTGTAAAGCAAATAGGATCCAATCCACTTACTAACTTACCTACTACAACTAATCTATAAAACTTTATCCAAAAACAATGACAAAATCACTAATGTATAAAATGGGGCCATAGAATAGAATGATGTCGTGTCCTCTAGTGCATGTATTAATCGTATGATTCAATTGCATGAATAGGTTTCGCAAAGCACGGCCACACCAAAGTGCTTACCAACCACCAACAACGGTGTAACACCACCAGCCACTTGTTTCACCTAACCCTTCTCACCCCAACTTACACCTCTTTTCAAAGCCACGTCGTTCAACTTTCATTCAATTGGGAGTACAATTTTACATGTGAGTAAATTAAGTTATACGTCTGTCTCGTCTTAATTTTGGATGCTAAACTGAATAAGGGTAAGTTCAGGAGGGGACAAGTTTTTTTAGTAAAATAGTGGGACAAAATCTGGAACATTGAAATTTATTAATTCGTGGTTGAGATTAAAATTGGGTTATAAAGAAAAGTGGGTGGTTGAATATGCGAAACAAGGGGCGGTTGGATTTGACGGTTATTCTACTTTTAATCTCATCCGTTGGATTACAATTACTCATAGATCCGGATTGAGTCTCACTGTCTTATAAGAACATAATCGTCTTTCTTGAACTTTTCCCAAACTATACATATCATCACAACAATGGTTATTATTATTCTTATATAGAGAAACATATAAATTTTGTGAGACAAAAGGACGTAATCGTGACCGTTGATTTGATTAATTTGACGGTTGTGATTAAAATTGAGTTTTAATTAATTGGACGGTTGGACGGTTGGTGTTTGACGGTTATCAATATCAACTGTTGAATTAATAAAAATCAACGTCTGAGATCGCTATAAGATGCATGTCCTCCTAAAGCCTTTCACTTCTTATATAGTTTTAATTAATTTTATTATGAATTAGCAAAAAACATGTGGCGGTGGGAGAATAACGGTTATCAATATCAACAGTTGGATGAATGAAAATCAACGGTTGAGATCACGTCCTTCCGTCTCACAAAAACTTACATGACCTCCTTTAACCTTATCCTATTATTTAATTTAAACTATTTGTTAAATCGATATAATTTTGACTCGATGCAAATAATTTATATTTGATCCCGTCAAAATCCCTGAATTTTGTGTTGGTCGAAGCAAATATTTAGTCTAAACATACTTTCTCCGAAGTCTCAACAATTCATTGTTTCACATTTGAAGACTTTCCATTTTGATGTAGTTTTTGAGTATAAATAAATGGTTTTTCCAAATTGGAAGAGTAATTGCCAAATGAGTTATTAGTAGTAATTGCTAACTCCAACAAACACACATTTCACTTTTAGCTTAACAAGAATTTTTTAGAAGAATATTGCATTTGCAAATTTCATCTTAAATGAAAATTTTGATAAAGCATGGACATAAATTAGAAATGAATAGTTTAGGGCAGATTTCAGGAACTACAACATATGAAATAATAATAAAAAACACATTAAATTGACAATAGTAAAATAGGAAGTAATTTCACTAAAATACCGAAAATAGAACTTAATAAAACTTTATTTTTTATAACATTATTGGATTATTTCCAATTAAATCATCGAATATTTCTAAGCAGGAAATGGTTCAAGAGAGACATCGATAATTTTGTAAGGTTGTAGGACATCATCTTAAACATTGATTTTCATTAAATCAACGGACGAGATTTAACTAAAAATAATTGTCAAATCAAACCGCCCCTTGTTTTTTTGCAAATCCAACCATCTTTTTAATTAAAACTCAATTTTAATCTCAATCGTTGAATTAATCAAATCAACGATTGAAATTTAATCCTTTCATTTCACAAATATTTAATGTCCTCACTAAACTTAACGCTACCTAAACATTCCCAAAAAATTCATAAACAAAAATAAATCAAACATAGTCTTTCCAATTTTTTTACTAAAGAGATGGTAATTAATTAACTAAGCAAAGATCAGCTTTTTGTGAAGTTGTTACACTAATCTACAAGCACACACCCCCCACCAACCACTACAATCAAGTCAAAACACAACAATTTTGACCAATTCAGCCACGTGTCACCACTCAACACCATCAGATCAATCCATCCAACGGTCAATTTTCAAATGAAATAAAAAGTCAAACCAAACCAAACCTCGCTACTCACTTTCCTTGTGCCATCCTTCGTTCTTCCTACCACCATGCCCACCTACCATCACCTCCTCTCTATATAACTCCTCTGCATCAACCTCCCAATCTCATCTCATCCTTACATTCAATCTCACCCCCTCTCCATACTCCACACACTCTGTTTTGCAATGGAGACCATCTGCAAACAAAACGGCCACTCAAACGGCACCGTTTTCAAGGTCTCTAAAGACCCTTTGAGCTGGGGACTAGCAGCTGAGTCAATGAAAGGAAGCCATTTAGATGAGGTGAAGAAAATGGTTGCTGAGTACAGAAACTCATCTATTAAACTCGGCGGTGAGACTCTGCAGTAGCACAAGTGGCTGCGATCGCCGGCAGAGGATCCGAGGTTAATGTTGAGCTGTCGGAGTCTGCAAGGGAAGGTGTCAAAGCGAGTAGTGATTGGGTTATGGAGAGTATGGGAAAAGGGACTGACAGTTATGGTGTCACGACAGGGTTCGGTGCGACGTCGCATAGGAGGACTAAAAACGGCGGCGCTTTGCAGAAGGAGTTGATTCGGTTTTTGAACGCGGGGATTTTTGGCAAAGGAGGAAGTGACACGTGTCATGTGTTGTCTAAGGATGCTACAAGGGCTGCTATGTTGGTTAGAGTGAATACTCTGCTTCAAGGATACTCTGGCATTAGATTTGAGATTTTGGAAGCTATTGCTAGCTTTTTGAATAAGGATGTTACGCCTTGTTTGCCGCTTCGAGGGACGATTACTGCGTCCGGTGATCTTGTGCCGTTGTCGTACATTGCCGGGTTGCTGACCGGGAGGCCTAATTCGAAGGCTGTGAGTAAGAATGGTGAGGTGATTAGCCTGATGAGGCGTTTAAACGAGCGGGGATCGAAGGTGGGTTTTTTGAGCTGCAGCCGAAGGAAGGGCTAGCGTTGGTGAACGGGACTGCGGTGGGATCGGGGCTTGCGTCGATCGTGCTGTTTGAGACTAACTATTTGGCTGTTTTGGCTGAGATCATGTCAGCTATTTTTGCTGAGGTGATGCAGGGGAAGCCGGAGTTTACAGACCATTTGACGCATAAGTTGAAGCATCATCCTGGTCAGATTGAGGCCGCGGCCATTATGGAGCATATCCTCGACGGGAGTGCATACGTCAAAGCGGCTAAGAAGTTGCACGAGACTGATCCATTACAAAAGCCTAAGCAAGACAGGTATGCGTTGAGGACCTCTCCTCAATGGTTAGGGCCTCAGATTGAAGTCATAAGATCATCTACAAAGTCGATTGAAAGGGAGATCAACTCGGTTAATGACAACCCATTGATCGATGTTTCGAGGAATAAGGCCATTCATGGAGGAAACTTTCAAGGGACTCCTATTGGTGTATCTATGGATAACACAAGGTTAGCCATTGCAGCCATTGGTAAGCTCATGTTCGCTCAGTTCTCCGAGCTTGTTAATGACTTCTACAACAATGGGCTGCCATCGAATCTCTCTGGAAGTAGGAACCCCAGCTTGGATTATGGTCTAAAAGGAGCGGAAATCGCTATGGCTTCTTACTGTTCTGAGCTTCAGTTCCTTGGGAATCCGGTCACCAACCATGTCCAAAGTGCAGAACAACACAACCAGGATGTTAACTCATTGGGACTCATTTCATCAAGAAAGACAGCTGAGGCTGTTGACATACTGAAACTCATGTCATCGACATACTTGGTCGCGCTATGCCAAGCCATTGACTTGAGGCATATGGAGGAGAACTTGAGGAGCACGGTGAAGAACACCGTGAGCCAAGTCGCGAAAAGGACTCTTACCATCGGAGCTAACGGAGAGCTTCACGCTTCGAGGTTCTGCGAGAAGGATTTACTTAAAGTGGTTGATAGGGAGTATGTGTTTGCCTACATTGATGACCCTTGCCTAGCAACTTACCCATTAATGCAAAAACTGAGGCAAGTACTAGTCGAACACGCCCTGACCAACGGCGAAAATGAGAAGAACCCAAATTCCTCCATCTTCCAAAAGATCGCAGCTTTCGAAGAAGAGCTCAAGGCCCTTCTACCTAAAGAAGTCGAAAGCACGAGAGCTGAAATCGAAAATGGAAATGCACCATTGCCTAACCAAATCAAAGAATGCAGATCATACCCATTGTACAAGTTTATAAGGGAGGAGCTTGGGACAGCATTGCTGACCGGAGAGAAAGTAAGGTCACCGGGAGAGGAGTTCGACAAGGTGTTTACGGCCATGTGCGAAGGGAAGATCATTGATCCAATGCTGGAATGCCTTAAGGAGTGGAATGGTGCTCCCCTGCCTATATGTTAGATTGCATTTCATTCAACTATGTACTACTCAAATTTTTATCATTATTCTTAATATCAAATAAATATCTTTATTAAATTAAAAATGCATAGAAAATAATAAATTATATTAATTTCTGAAAACCATTTTCTTAAAAAAAATCAGCTGATTTTTTCACAAAATTATTGGAAGGTGTTTTTTTCACAATTATTAATATTTAAAACATAGTTTAGGACCACTTGAATGAGTGTTTACTATTTAGAAACCACTTAAGAAAACCTTTTTTAGCTTTAATTGAAATGTTAGCTGACAGCTGCATTTGCCAAATCATTTTAACAGTTAGTATCAATAGACATAAAATATTTGCAAAATCGAGAGATCTCATGCACAAAACTAGACCGGACCGTAAACCCGGACCGGACCGGACCGAAATTTTACGGTCCGGTCCAGACCGGACCGGTCACGGGTCGGTCCACGGTCCTCTAATTTTACAAATTACGGGTTACGGTCCGGTCCGGTCCAGACCGTAATATTTACGGTCCAGACCGGTTTAGACCGAATAAGATTAATTAAATAATAAAAATATAATTATTACTTATTTTAGGTTTAATCGTTTAATTGAATTTTTTTGGCCGATAACTGACAACGTCATCTATCCCTTTGTTTGTCTGACATTATGATATTTTCTTTCGATTTGTTAATTGTTATACTGATCGTTGGGCAGTAATAGAATGACTGATTATGCTTAAAGTGTAGAGAACCATATTCTATCTCCATTTCTTTGTAATAGCCGCACTTGCTTAATATATGTTTATTTGACATGTTTTGCAGAATTGTTTTACTAATTTATTCTTTATATGATTGTTGATATTTATTCTCTACTAATTTTGTATGTGTTTGTCATAATCTATTGTCAAACCTTGCAATAATTTTTTGAAACATGCGGCTAACGTATTACTTTTACATGATTTTTATTAGTTTATATGTTTTAAAATCAGAATAAATACTAATTATTTACG
>QZGG01003043.1:0-28338 GCA_006409495.1 Sedum album
ATGGAAAAGCTAGGCAAATAAAGACTGGTGATTATAAGAACGAGACAACAGAAACTATAGCGCAAAAATTGTAAGTCTTCTTTAGTCTATTTAATTATTTGATTGATACATTTGTAACGTTATTTCTTGTAACAATATTTATTTATCACTACATAGGCAAAGACAGAGGAATAGACATCCGTTGGATATTTTCATTCTCAAGGGCGAAATGATATACTTGGGTGATAGGAAAACTGGAGTACCTAGGACGTACTCGAGGTATTGATGATATATTTTCTACACTCTCCGAGGTATATTTAACTTATTAAATTACAAAATACAAGTTTTTGTTAATTGATATTTACTTGATGTAGGCAGGTTTAAAATGGGTACTCTTTGTCGATGACGAGCGTGATGGCTCTCGTAAGATAGTTGCATATGGTCGTGTTTTGCCCGAGGGAATATTGCACTATATCCTTATTGCTGATCATGAAGCAAAGGCATCGTTGTATTATGCACTTGAGCCTAGTTAGCCGATCCCGCATCCAGTGGAGATGTTAACCACTGTCATAGATGTGGTGAATGCATTTGTCCCGTGTCCAAAGTCACAGATAAAAATAAATAAATAAATAAATATGTGAATATATTTTACTTTATTTATCTTTATCAATGTTAATTTTATCTTTAAACCTTAATTTACTTTACTATTTTGTTTTCAAGCATATAATGATTATAAATATGCGTTGATGGAATCAAGTTGCGATGAGTCTGAGTTACATGACCTCGTTGAGCGATGCTACATGACCTCCACATAACATGCCAGGTATCTGATGGTACGTCGTTGAGTGCTGCAAATTTATCCCTAGTCTCCTCCTTAGTATAGTCAAGGTAAGGTATCTTATAATGTTTGTTGTCTACATTCATTTTGATAATATATTGTGTGTCCCACAATCTTACAATAAGTTGTCTGTCTTAACCTTTTTAGTTTATATATATTGAAACAGTGACAATCAATGTGAAATAAATTTAGTAGAATTCAGACAAACTCCATTCAAGATTAATTATCTTGGTTTTACATTTTATTGATCATCATGAACTTACCATTATATATGTTATATATTACGATTCATGTATTTATCGTAGGCTAATGTGGTGTGTCAAAAACAAAAAGTTGGAACTTTTTCTTACATTGTTGCTGGCACACTTAAGTTCTTCGACGAATGTTATGAATTTTGTCAAACTTCATATCAGGATGAAAAAAGGTGAACAATAGGCATTTTAACCTGCTCAATAATTCATATGAGTTGGACACTAATGATATGCTAAAGTCTTCCCAGAGCACTCATTATGTACGCTTGAAGAATTTTAAGAATTTGTATTATACTACTGAGATTGGAATCGGTAGTCCTCCTCAAAATTTCAACATTGTTTTGGATACAGGGAGTTCCAATTTCTTTGTACCATCTTCACACTACTTAGTCTCAGTATGGTGATATTTCTACAATAGAAATTTATTTATCACTAGTCATGACGCATTATGAATTTTTGAAAATATTAATGTTTTGTATGATATTATGTACAGAATGCTTCTCATGTTCATCCTAAATATGACTCGACTTTATCGGCGACCTACACAAAAAATGATTGGTGACTACGTGTAGCCTAACTTACAAAAAATACCTGATAAGGCACTTTTGTATGCTATTTTAGGTCCTTTACACTACTTAGATTTCTAACATTTTCAGTATAAGATTACGCTTTTGGTGTAGTTTTATATCTCAGGTTTATCAGAAGAGTTAGAACAAAAGTGCAACAAGAAGGCTGAATCTCGGAGCAAAGAACAACAAGTTGATAACAGCCGGAAAACTAAGGAGCGCTCGAGTAATGAGTCGCGCAGAGCATAGCAAAACGGTGGCGTCAGCAACCTGGGACAAATCTGTAGCAATGACGTCATCACGCGCAAAGAATATTTCTAAAGGTGGTTTTTAGAGATAAAGATGATTTCCATATATTTTCTTGCCTATTTTATCGCGGAAACCCTAGTAGGCAAAGCAATAAATACCATGCATGAAGGAAATCACAAAGAGAGGGATTTTGAAGAGAAGAACGCACAGCTGCCGGCGCAAGTCCGAGACGCGCGATACCGATCACGCGCAATCAGGCTATTAGTTTCAATACTTGTTGTTTTTCATACAAACATTGAGATGAATATGTTCAGCATGTCTAACTAACTTTCTGAATTCAGTTTAGACTTTGAGCTATGAATAATATGTTTTTAGTTTTTTTCTTAATGCATGACATGTTTAGTATTATTACTCTGAGCATAATTGCATGATAATGTGGTTAGACTATTAGGCGAAGCCTTTACCCGCAGACCTAATTTTAGAATCCATTATCTATAGTTAAACTAGCAGAGGTACGTTACAGTGAATGATAGGAGTAGCACTATGATAGTTAATCACTAACTTTACCGGATTCGTGGTTAATTAGACTAGGTTGGGTAGTAATATCATATTAACCTTTACCGGAATATATGTGTAAGTTATTAAGCCTTTACCGGACATTAGCTTACGTGAACAATCTGTCATAGATCTTTCGGAACCCGTGATAAACATGAAGTTCGTAGTGATAAGTCTAAGCTGAGCTCATCTATTGTTTTTGACTAACTCTCGTATTTGCATTCTGTTGTGCGCCGGTAGTACTTGCACACTTTTTTCTTACTTGTTCACTTACTCACGCACAACCTCAATCTTAGTTTGTAGATAAAAGTCAACTTCTCACCGTTCCCTGTGGATTTGACCCCAGCTTACCCTTACCATACTAAGGAGGAGATTCGGGAAAAATTTGCAGCACACAACGACGTGTCGTCAATACCATTTTATAGTTTGTGTTATGTAGGTACTAGATGTGATATACAATATGGAGGCGGCAGAGTTATTAGTGGATTTTACAATAACGACAACATAAAAATTGGAGATTTTAGTGTTAAATAACAGGTAGTGTATGTGTTAAGGTGAACGGAAATATGTCACATATATGTTTTTTTGACATGAAGGCGTCAATTCATTAGCCAAAAAAATAGATACAGACACTAAAACACAACAAACAGACCCTGTGACCAAAACCACAGAAGCATGGGAGATTTGACACAAGCCATGATTCAACCAATAAAAAGCTGCGGAAAGCCAAAGCCTTCCAGGCACTGCTCTAAAAAACTCCAATCAACGGTGTCGTAGGCCTTGCACAAATCGATATTCATCATGCATCTACCACTCAGGTGCTTTCTCCCATATCTTGCGATAATTTCTTGAGCCAGACTAATATTGTGGGTGATGCTCCTCCCCGGGACATATGCAGCTTGCGCCTCCCCAATGATCAAGGGCAGCACACCCTTCAGCCTTTTTGATAGGATATTAGAGATGATTTTGTAGATAATATTGCAGCAACTGATCGGACGATAGTCTTTAGGCTCAGTCGGATTTGAGACTTTTGGAACTAAAGTAATGAAAGTAGAGTTGATTCCCCTCGGCATTTTGCTATCTTTAAAGAACTGATCAATACTACTGAAAATATCCCTCCCATGAGAATTCCAAAAGAACTTGTAGAATTCAGCCTTGAAACTAGCTAGACTCCGAACTGATTCTCCTACCTCATTGAACGATACTGCCCTCACAAGACTAATAATCTCAGCCTCCCCCAGCCGGCATCCCTGACTAATTAAAGAAATATCCAATGGACTTCTTTGAAAAGGGAACTGGAGCAAAGCTTTGAAATAGCCAGTGAATACTCTGGCAATGTCTTCTTTTTCAAAAGAGATAGATCCATCATCCATCTTAACAGCCCCAATCCTGTTCGCGCTTCTCCTACTTTTAACCACGTTGTGTTACTACTCATAATATTACTATTATCGGGATTTTGTTGAGGTAACTAAAAAAGCAGTTAACTTTATTAGTGGTAAATTTGATGGTGTACTTGGACTTGGATTTCAAGAAATAACAGTTGGACATTCTCTCCCCTGATGGTGAACTAGACCAACATTTTCCACATATTAGACTTCATAAACTCTTTTATTTTGTGATTTAAATTGTATCCTAATGTAGGTACAATATGATTCAGCAAGGCCTTGTCTAGAGGCAAATATTTTCATTTTGGTTTAATAACAAAGATGAAGACGGCCAGGGAGGTGAAATTGTCCCTTGGAGGAGCAGATCTTAAACACTATAAGGTTCCACATGCGTACGTCTCAGTGACTAAAACGTTTTCTTCAGTTTGATATGAGAGGAGTTCGTATCAATAATAAACACATAGGTACGTTAAATTTCATGTAGAGACCTCTAACGTTAATCCTAACCGAAGAAAACGTTGATAACATCACCATCATAAATGTTTTGCTAGAATATTGCTCCAACGGTTGCGATGCATTTTTTGATTCTAGAACAACTGGCATTATTGGCCCTCTGTTAAGAGTTTGAGTTAAGTTTTTAGTGAAAATTAATCATTCGTATTTTTTAAATTTGTTCAGTATAACTTTTGTGATAATAAAGTCTCGTTCTTCGTCATATAGTTCGTGGATTGTGGATTGTAGAAAAGTGTTTAAGCTATTTCCTAATGATGTTAGTCACTATTATCTTTTCTTAAGCTTTTCTTTTATTTTAAATTTGAATTAGTTATACATTTTGAAGGAAAAAATTACTCATCGATTCAAGATAGTTGTTCTTATGAAAAATGTTGTGTTGTTTGACCACAATATTTATAATTTTATGATTCTTAGCATTTTATTATGAATCTTTAATTGCTACATTACATATATAAATGTGGATCATCTTCTTGCTTTAGTACCTTTTATGCCACGAACAGCCTTCATCGAGACCCTATATGGTATGATTCTATGTTTAACATTTATTCATCTCTCAATACAATATTAATATTATGACTATGACTGGGTAATATAGGACTTCAGGAGTTGTTTTCGTGCGTCGATATTATACTATTTTCAATTATGAGAACCTCAGAGTTGGAATTGATGAAGCTACCTGATTAGTCTAATCAGCTTAGATGAAATTATTTGAATACTACTTAAATACTTATTTTTCATGAAAATGTACCATGCAAGTTGCTTGAAACTCAATTCAAACATATTTTGAAAATATAAATTAGTAAAATCTTCCATTGTACTTAAGTATTGACCATTCTTTGAATATGGTTGGCTATATGCTTCCTTATTCTTTCCATATTTAACCAACAATAAGATTATTTGCTTTTAGGTTAATCACTCGTGTAAATCTAGCTTATTTAATAGAATCTAAGAGTTAGAATGTCTTCACTTGAATGATCGGCATGTTGAAATTTTCGACCTCCAACTTCATTATATTTCTTATTCAAATAGAGTTCCTTTAAAAATAAGAAATTAGTAGTACTGGTCACAAAAGATATCTTCATTCAAATATCAAGAAGCATGTTTTAGTCATTCTAGCACGCATGTCTCTCCGCTTTGCTTACACGATAATACCAAGAACACCAACGCATTTTAACCGCTATCAAAAAACTAAAAAATAAATGTCCATATAGTCGATAAAATTTGTCATCTATCTCAGCTCCTTAATTAGCAATATCGAAATATAAATTACATTACAATATCTACACATTAAATGAGGAGTGAAATCTCCTGAATTTGATAATATTAAGCGAAAACATTTCTTTCTCTCTATTTAATGACTTCCATAGAGTTTTCTAAAAATTTCACAAAGTGGACATAGATAGGAGATATACCATTGTTAGAGGATCAAATCCCCTTTTCTCATATACTATCGTAAATAGTTTTAAGTAGCGTAATATATTGTAGTTATTTTCTTAATTTCGACTCAAGATCACTCGATTATAATTTTTTATTTGTTGCCCAAAATATTGCTCGTCAACCTGGCCTCTTTTTGGGACTTCTTTGGAGATGTTTGAGCACAAGAAACACTTGAGAATTCACAACAAGATCGGGGCGTAGGCTTTCATTGGAGATTTCTGAGTTGTCTTCCGGTGGATTGGGGCGTAGGCTTCTACAACTAGATTGAACATATAATCAAGACTTTTCTCTTGGGACTCGACCCTAGGTCAGCCTAGAACTTAAAAATTTGTATGACAATCTTGTGAGATTTGGATTAGTAATTATTTATTGCCCTTAAAGTTGCACGTCAAGCATGCAACTACAAGAATTGGTAACTACTCAATCTTCAGTTCTTTTTTCTTGTTTAGATTTCAAGCATGGCTGATGAGGCAATGACCATGACCTCCCCTCTGAATATCTCTAGGGATAATTGAAAAAACCTCACATGTCAACATCATGTAGATGCTGCATTTCCAACATCTATTTAAGTAGCGTTGAACAATCATTAAGGAGTGACTTCTCCATCACAAGTCGAACATGAAATTTGCGGAGGGGCAGAGTACAAAATCATCCAAATAATGAAGATGCAACTAGTACAGGTGGAGGATATGGAGGAGAGGATGAAGGTGCAAAATTGAATCTACAGAGGGCACTTAGAGACCTTCACAAGGCTGAACATTTTATACAAGAACAAAACCAAAGTAAAATCTCAAACCTTTGAAGTATGAATAAAGTAAAAAATTACTCACAGTCTCGATATCTTCAACTCAACAAAGCAATATACAGACAGATCAAACACAAAGTTTCAAACTTGAAAACTATTACATGATCAAAACAAGCCACAATTGAGTTTCTCCAAACTCAGAAGTCCATGTGCTTGCAAACCCATCTTCATTTTCGCCTTCAGACAAAAACAATCAGTGTCTTACTTCATAAAGCTCTGACCTTTATACAGAACTATCAACTAAGAGAACCCTACTGGGACGTACAGAACGATCAATCAGTCAGTATTGTCCAGTTACTGATGGATATTCCAAGAGTGGAATAAAATTTAAAAGAGTACTTCGGCAGTATTAAGATTAAGAAAAACAAGACTTTATCTAAGTTAAATAATCAAATAAACGAACTAGATAGGTTATAAAACAAAACGTAATCGTGGCATTTGGTTTAACTGATTTAATGGTCAAATCATATATATATTAAAAGGGAAGTATGATTGGACACGTGTCGTCGTGTGAGCAATTTGGCCTATGTGTCATTTTTTTAGAATTCTGAATTCTTTTTTCCTTTTTTCTGATTGGCTGGCTTTTTTGAATAATCATATCCCCTATATATTAAAAGGGAAGCACAAATCCTACATGTCACTCAACGAGAGTGTCCACGTAGGATTCTGATGAGTTGTCATCACCAGGTTAATTTAGAATATGCTCGGAATATTCCTTTTCGTTTTAATGCACTTAATTATGGTAACAAAAATATTTTGCTAAAATATCTTCAATTTCCAAATTTTGTTCAAATAAAACTGAATATATCAAATTTAAATTACTTAAAATTACTCAAAATATAACTTCACCCCGCACAAGGTGCGGGTAAATACCTAGTTTAATCGTATAATAAATTACATTTAAATAAATCAAAGGGTATATTAGGAATTTGACATATTGAAAATATTGACAATATATCGAAATAATTATATCTCCTCTTTTTTGGATGATTTCTATTATTCAAATTTATGAACAGTTATCAGCTCCTCGTTTTTGATAGCTAATTGATGATTCATATTATTTGATTTTATGAATTCTCACAAAAAATTCGTAACTGTTTTTTCGATTGTTTTTTATATTCAATTGGATGGAAGAGTTTTTGCACAACATGATGTGATTCTTTACAAAGTTAGTAGGGGTATTTAGAGATGAAAACCACCTTTGTATTGTAATATTGCATTCAATCACATGTATAACGTTTGCCGTAAGCAAACAGCAACCTATCACTTTTCCGTCAAAACTTCCGTTAATTTTTTTAAAATATAATATTTCTATTACAATGCACCACCAGTATAAATAATGAATTTTCATTTAACCACCTTTACAATCGCTTTCGTTACCATTTAACCACATCTCCGTTATCATAGGTGGTTATTTGGTAACGACGATAATTATATAGGTGGTTGTTTGCTAACCCAAGTTAGTATGCACGTTACATATTTTGTGCGTTTTTCAATATTTTTACGTTGGTTTCAAATTTATATACGTTCGGTTCATGATTTCGTTTTACAAAGTTAGCATGCATGTTACATATTATGTGACGTTTTTCAATATGTTTACGTTGGTTTCGAATTTATATACGTTTGGTTCATGATTTTGTTTTACAAAGTTAGTATGCATGTTATATACTTGTGACATTTTTCAAACATTTTTATGTTGGTTCTTAAATTATATACCTTTAGTTCATGAATCAAACTTATATAAATCATGAACCACTTATAGTAGGGAAATTATTGGCCCAAGTTAGGTTTGATTATAATGTTGTTTTGGCCAGGTTTGACTTTTGAGTTTCAAATATGGCATCTTTAAGGATCTCGTTGTTTCATTCAGCGAGATCTATATTAAAAAAATTACGTGACGTTATTATTCTATGTAGCGTGACACGCCCGCGGGATCTCTATCTAAACGACGCAATTTCAGTTTAATAGGGATCCCACTATTTTAATCCGCGGGATCATCGTGAAATATGAATCCCGCTGATTCAAAAAGCGGGATCAAATGCAGTAGAATTAGGGTTCCTCTTCTCTTTCTCTCTTCTTCCTCCTCACTTCCTCTACTACCAATTTCGCGGCGGCTGCAAGTAACATACAACTTCATCGGTATAAAACATCATCTATTATTGGTTATTTGTATTGAAACTGTGGTTAATTGTTAATTGTATTGATATTCTGCTGGTTTGAATAAATAAGATGTAGTTATGGTTGTGTTGTGCGATTTTGGTTAAATTAATGTGTTGGTTCGTATACAAAGATGGTGTATATGTCCACTTTTGAAACGTTGGATGATGATATAATTGAAGATGAGTATGATAGGGATGAGATGGAACAATTAGAAATGATGTCCAATGATTCATCTGGGGTGTAGATTAAATAAAACATAAAAGGAAACAACAAACAAGTTTCAATCCTTATGCTGCATTTGATCCCGCTGTTTGAATCAGAAGGAATCATACTTCAAGATGATCTCGTGGATTAAAACAGCGGGATCCCTATTAAATTGAAAATGTGTGGCCAGACGGAGACGTGTCATGCTACATAGTATAAAAACGCCATGTTATTTTTTTAAAAGGGTCCCGCAGAACGAAACAACGGGATCCTTAAAAGATGCCATATTTGAAACTCGAAATTCAAACCTACCAAAACCAAAACAATCTAACTCAAACCTAATATTTCCGATAATTATCCCTTATAATAGAGCAATATTTCCAATAAATATGTTATTGGTTCAGTATTTAGTGTCATGTATTAACTGATAATACATGAACCGATAGGTAGTTGATCGATGCCATCATCGGCATCTTGCACACTTCTTTTTTAGCCTTCTGCACACCGCAACATCGGAATCACAAGCATGATTAATTATTTGATATCATTTAGTTCATCTAGTATACATTCAACATGCTAGGTGATGTAAAAAGTCACCATAATGCGTAGTACTCTTCTCGTTTAGATATTTGAATGAAATATGGTGATTTTTAGTGAAATCCAAAATAATAAAAAGATGGTAAAGAAGCGTGCCCTATATTATAATGTACATTCGTTTGTAGTTGACAAAGGCAAAGTCAAATTGTTTCCCAGTCGACGGACAAATTCGATTTGGATTTAATGCGCTCCAAGATTGAGATTGATTCACCTTCATAATTCTGTCGTGTGTTACCTAGTATCAAGGAAACCAACCAAGTGAATTTTTTGTGACTAATTTGTCCTTTTGAATATTTTATTATATTTTTAATGATTAAATATTAATTACATTTACAAAATCGTTTTAAATCAGAATCATTCATTTTTTGAATCAGATGGTATGATTTAGATTTTATTTTACGCATAGGATGTCGGTTTCACCTGATCCTTACTCATATCTCAAACATTGAAATGATGTCCTTCGTTTCTTATTGATTCATCGGTCATTCTTGAAACAAAAACGACCACATCATCACAATGCCAAAAATTGAATTAAGGAATTTTGAAATAGTAGATATTTGAACTTATGACTGTCTGGTCTTGTCTGTTCTTGTTTTCATGTTCACCTACTCTGTCATTCCTTTAGAATTACCAGTTAGTTTGCACTTTTGTATGCTGTTTTAAGTCTGTTACACTGCTTAGATTCTAACATATTTTAGTATAAGATTACGCTTTTAGTATAGTTTTGTATCTCAGGTTTAAAAGAAGAGTTAGAACAAAAGTGCAACAAGAAGGCTGAATCTCGGAACACAAGACAACAAAGTTAACAAGAGCCAAAGACCAACTAGCGTGCGAGCAGTGTGACGCGCCAGTCTTAGTCGCGCAGAGCAGAGCAAAACGATGACGTTAGCAATCAGCGAAATTTTCGTAGCGATGACGTCATCACGCGCAAAAAATATTTCTAAGTCTGGAATTTAGAGATAAAGATATTTCCAAAGCTGAGTTTTAGAGATAAAGATATATTCTATTGCCTAAATATTCGTGGAAACCGTAGGAGGCAAGAGTATAAATATGCAGCTACCAGAAGACTCCAGACATGTACATATTTGCGCAGAAGAGAAGCTCAGAGCGGATTAGAGGGCAGATAGAAAAACTGCCGGCGCAAGATTGTTACGCGTACTGACGACGCGTGCACCAGGCTATAGAATTTCTACTTGTTGTTTTCATAAGAATTTTGAGATGAATATGTTCAGCATGTCTAGCTAACTTGTTGAATTCATTTTAGACTTTGATCTATGAATTATATGTTTTGAGGTTTTGTTCTTAATGCATGACCTGTTTAGTATTATTACTCCGAGCAAACTTGCATGGAAGATATTGGTGAGAATAGTGTGATCGGCAGACGCATGGACAACACGCCAGACGCGCCAGGGCGCAACGCCGATAACGTCTTCGCTCGCCTACACCCTGCTGAACTCGAAGCACTGAGAAGAGAGTTACACAGAGACCTAGAGTTTAGAGGGGATGCTGAACTGCCGAGAAACGACAACCAGCTGCAGAATAACGTGGACGGACGCGCGCCACCACCTGTCGCGCGCGTACCTGCGCCACCTGTGGCGCAACGCACCATAAAGGAGATGTCTGCTCCTCAAGCTGTTAATCAACCATGGTGCATCGTGCTACCTCCAGATGGTCACTTCAAGCTATGGACTCAGCTTGTTCACTACATACCCAAGTTCCATGGTATGGCTAGTGAAAATCCAGTAAAACATGTCAGAGAGTTCGCGGCCATTTGTGAGAACATGAGGAATGGGAACGAGGACCCAGAGTTGCTGAAATTGAGAGCCTTCCCATTCTCATTGTGTGATTCGGTTAGACAGTGGCTGATGGGGCTAGCACCCGATTCAATAAGGACGTGGCCCGAGTTGCAGGAATTGTTCTTGGACAAGTTCTATCCTACGGCTAAGGTGTCACTACTTAAAAGAGAGCTAGCCGCGCCAAAGCAGTTGCATAGAGAGTCCTTATCTGAATATTATGAGCGGTTGAGGGAACTAAAAGCGAACTGCTACAACCACGGACTTCCCCAGCACGTACTTATAGAGAACTTCCTCAACGGACTTACTGAGATGGAACTCAGATTGTTGAATGCTTGCGCAGGAGGCAATGAGGAATATGTACCAGGAGGATGTTTGGAAGCTGATAGAAGACACAGCGGACCAAGTCAGATATCAAGTGTCTATAGAGAACAATCGCGCCAGATCACTGCATCAAGTAGACGTTACTGGAGAAATCAAAGAGTTAAAAGATATGATGCAGAAACTAATGATGAAGTAGAGCGCCGATACTAGACCATGCGAGTTCTGTCACGCCACAGACCATCTGACAGACGCATGCCCCTCCCTATTCGAAGAACACGAAGATGTTAATGCAGTAGGAGGATGGAGCAATGGACAAGCTAGGCAAGGACAGCCTAGATTCGGACTAGCTGAGAACGGGTTCAGTTGGAAAGCCGAGCAGAATTTCCAAAGACCGCGCGCTGACTGGCGCGCGCAACCTAATGCTCCCATTAGCGCGCGACCTTACACGCCAGCTGCTTCCTATAACCCGCCCCACAGACGTACTGAAGGGCCAGCACAGTACAACCAGCAGTCGAAGAGATCTTTAGAGGAAATAGTGGGTCAGTTAGCTGAGATAGTGCGAAAGAATGAAGAGCAGAACGATAAACAGTTCAAGTTAATAGAAAATTAGCTCACCCAGATTGCCACTACAGTAAACGAATTGAAGGCTAGTGATGGTAATCTGCCGTCTCAGGTTATTCAGAATCCGAAGGGAAGTATCAATATGGTCCATGTAGACGCGCCACACCCTGACAGAATTAGCGCGCCAGTTGATACGCGCTCTCCAGATGGCGCAGCAGAGCTGAGTACAGAACATGTCGTCGCACCAGTTTTCACTCGTATCAACCGTGACACATCGGAGCAGAATGATGAAAACATACTGAATGATCTCCAAGCTAGTTTAAAGTTGTGCTTAGCTCCGGACTTACCAGAAAAGCTCGTTGATCCAGGAACCTTTACCATTCCGTGCACCATTAGAGATATGTTTGCTAGCGAGTGCATGCTAGACTTAGGAGCCTCCGTGAACTTGCTGCCATATTCTTTATACTCAGCGTCATCTATGGGACCTCTTGAGCCAACTGATATTGGTCTATTACTTGCAGACAACTCACGGACCGAAGCAAAGGGTAAAGTAGAGGACGTCTAGACCGACGCACTCTGAGACCATGCGCGCCAACCAGAAGATGATACCCTATGGCGCGCCAGAACCACACAAAAGACTAAACCACCTGATAAGAGGAGCAGAGAGCGAGGTCGGGAGCAGTATGATACTTGGGACCAGCACAGGAATGCGGAGAAGGTGCGCAGGATGGTGCTACAGAACAGACCCGCGCGACTGAAGGACGCGCGAGAGTTAACCTACGCACAGTCTGGCGCATCCGAGGGGACTAACACGCGAGACTTCGCGTTTTCTATTTCTCTTCCCTCCGATCATATTAATTATGATTTATCTACTGATACTAACTCACTTGAATTTTTGCCATGCAGAAAAGATGATAATACGGAAGTAGGCAAAAGTTCAAGTGTGGGGGAGGAGATCCGGGCGCCATAGGATGCGCCACTTGCGTCGAGCTAACGACGTTAAACAAAGCACTCGTCAAGAAGTACCCCGACAAACTTAACTTAGTCTTATTTCCGTTTATGTTTGTGTGTGTTTGAGTTTTGCTTAGTTGTATATTTTCTCGTATAAGATTACGCTTTTGGTGTAGTTTTGTATTTCAGGAGATTTTATGAGCTAAGGATGAATATGCATTAAAGATAGATGTTTAGAAGCTTATTTTGCAACAAGAAACAAAGAAGAAAGAATGCAGGTGCGCAACCTTGGTCGCTCACAACTGAGTCGCGTTCAAGTCGCTCACTCACAAATGAGTCGCTAACCACTCGGTCGCGCGCTAGTCGGTCGCGCGCAAGACAAGTCGCTCACCAGTCGGTCGCTCGCTAGTCAGCCGTGCGCAAGTAAGTGCGCCAGTGCAAGTCTCGCGCAAGAGAAGTCACGCACCGTAGATGACGTCAGCACGCGCAGAATATATTTTATGCGAGATTTTAGGATAAACATGGAAATCAAAGATTATCTCTTTCCTATTTTGAACTTGGATACCCTAGAAGCTTGCATTTAAATACAAAGCTTGAAGATGTGCAAGAGAGAGACCATACTCCAGCCTACGGGCCGTCCGGCCAAACCAAGCTAGAAGAGACGCGCAAGGGCTAGAGCGAGTGACAAAGCGAAGCGCAGCAAGGGACCGACGCGCAGGTTGACAACCTACGCTGAGTTTTCTTTGTTTTTACTGTTCACTATTGTTGTTTATTATACAAACCTTGAGATGTTCACTAAAAGCATGTCTAGCTAACTTGCTTTTTCAGTTTAGACTTTAACTTGTGAACGTTATGTTTTGAGGTTTTGTTCTTAATTGCATGATACATTTAGTATTATTATTCCAAGCTCAAATGCATGATAATTAGGTTAGACAATTAAGCGAAGCCTTGCACCGCAGACTTAGTTGTAGAATCTGTTATCTATAGTTAGACTATCAGAAGTATGTGACTGTGAATGATAGGAGTAACACTAGAATAGTTGATAGCTACCTTGACCGGATTCGTGGTCGACTAGACTAGAATGAATAATACTATCATACGGACTTTGACCGGAATGTATGTGTAGGTTATTAAGCCTTGACCGGACCTTAACTTACGTGAACAATTAATCATAGATCATTAGTAACCGATGATAAGCATATGTTCATAAGGATAAGTGTGAGCTGATAGCATCTCATAAATTGTTAAGCAATTTAGTAGCAATGTGCTAGTGTAGTCACGCGCAACCTGAGTCACGCGTGTTTGTTTTCTGTTTTCTTACTTTACTTGCTCACTCACAAACCCCAGTTTTACTTTGTAGAAGAAAGTTAACTTCTCACCGTTCCCTGTGAATTCGACCCCAGCTTACCAATACTATACTAAGTAGGAGAGTCGGGATAAATATGCAGCACTCAACGACATGCTCGTCAGCGGAGGTTAGTAACAAGCGAGATGATAATATTTTGTGGCAACAAATGCTTATATTTTAGGGTTTTTTTCCGAAAACCACCCGTCTAATAGGCCAATTTGAATAAAACCACCCCTCCAACTTTAAAAAAATAACCACCCATGAATTCAAATTTTATTTAGTACAGCCACTCCGTTACTATTCCGTTAAATTTAACGGTTGACTTAGTTTACCCTTGATCAGTGTTAGAAATGTCTATTTTAAGCCCCTACTTTTATGCTTATTTCATATGATTTGAATGTAAAATATATTACTTTTGATACTTTGATTGATGTTTCAGGTCAAAAGCACGGTTTACACTTTACGAAGGAGCATAAATGGAAATATGAGGAAAAGCACGTGAATTCGGCCTAAATCAGACATAATTGGAAGCATTTCTGCAATTCTTAGACCGAGTGCACTAAAGTACCTTACTCGAGCAAAAACAGCCGAAGACTCAAGTTACTCGACCGAGTAAATACACTGCTCGAGCAAGTTGTCACGTGACCAAGACCCTTCGTGTGGATTATTCTCCATTAACTCGAGTGAATTAATACAAGAAGATAAATGAAGACCTTTCATTCCACGGCCATTTAAGATGAGAAGATAAGGAAGAACTCTACATTTACTCGGCCAATTATGAAGGGAGTTAAAGCAAGACCTTTGAAGTCACTCGAGCCCTAATGAACTACACTATATAAGCATCACAAGAGCTTCAAAGCAAAGTTGGCTGCTGCTGCCCGAGCTACCTACGGGGGCTGAAATAATAAAGTGATTGATCATAGTCGAGTAAACCAAGTGAAGAAGAAGAAGGAGCCGAGAGAGCTCAAGATACCGTTGAATTATTGAAGTTTTGTACTCGAGATACCGAGGAGAATAGCAGCAGCTTTGGAGCTCGACCGTGGATCATCAATCACTGAGAATTTCTAAACTTTACTCTTGTTTTATTTACAATCGTTTTACTTTTAATTGTTTGAATCATGTTTGCATTATCACTCGAGATGAGTGAGTAGTTTCTTTATGATGAGGATTTGATGAATCTCTAATGCTTATGAATAACTAGAACATGATTATTTAATTTATATGAATCAATTCTTGTATGATAATTGCGTGTGTTGAATCATACCCGAGCTTAATCTTCATAAAATAGGTGTCCTGACAAAACATCTAGAAGTGTAGGTCGGAGTAGTATATCTAGGGAGGGGACCGAGAGGTGAACTTAGATTATTTAGGATTCAATACAACCATTAGATCAAGTATATTAGCAAAGCGAGAGCAGCGAGTATATTTGGTGCATGAATGTAATAATAAGCGTATTTAGACAAGACTAGTGAACTTCCAACATTCGAGAGTGAGGAAACTCTAGTTGAGTAGATGTTTAGGTGTGATTCCAACATTCGAGAGTGAGGATTCGTATGCTAATGCTACTCAGTCTAAATTCTATAATATAAATCCAACATTCGAGAGTGAGGGTTTATATTATCATATAACTATGCATTCTAGATTAAATTGTCATCAAGAAGGAAATTCATAACTATAATATAAATGCAACATTCGAGAGTGAGTATTTATATATCTTGTTTGAGTGAAATCATAAGTATTAGTAGAGGATTCTCATCCTTGTCATAGTTTTTAATATTTGATAACGAACCTTTTCTTGAAACATTGCCTTTTTAATATTGCCTTTATAACACTGCCTTCTGAATAAACAAGACGCTTAAGAACTAAAGTTAAAGCTAGTAATTGAAACTAAAGAATTAAAAAGCTAGTAATCGAGTTTGAAATATAACTTGATTCCACTGTTCCCTTGGGTTCGACACTAGGTCACCCCTAGTTCTATAAATTCTTTTGAGTTGCGTGTGGAATTTATTCAACTAATTGCACACGTCAAAATGGCGCCGTTGCCGGGGAACGGTGTTTAGTTTTTAGTTTTTAAAATCTTTAACTAGTTTAATTTTTAGTTCTAGATTTCGAGTTACTCGAAATCGTAAATATAATAAATATAAAAATACAAAAAAATAGTAGTAGTAATAATAAAACTTTCATTTGCTTATCTTTTCTAGCTATTACTAAAATTCATCTTTTTGTAGGTGAATGCAATCAAACTCTAAAGCGAAGAAAAAGGTGCAAGTGGACGTCACAAATTCAAGTTCTAGCTCTTCGAGATCTTCTAGACCTTTAACTTCAACTTCGTGGAATTTTCCTTTGACAATACCGAAGAAACCGAGATCAAAACAGCTTACTCGACCAGATATGGAAAATCTTACTCGACCGCAAGGAGCAGCTCGAGCAGGGGCAGAGGTCGAGCAACCAGCCGAGTACTACATAACTCCAACCATTGGAAGTTATGATTCTCCAATTCGCATTCCAATGAAGAAGGATATGACTTTGAACTTCGAGGAGGACTCATCCAAATGATCAAGAGTGAATCATTCGACGGATACGGTAACCCTCACGTTCATCTTAATAATTTTACTGAATTATGCCGTACGTATAAATTTGCAGGAGTACCTAGAGAAATAGTTTACATGAAACTATTTCCATTTTCTTTAACCGATGGAGCGAAAGATTGGCTTCAAGGACACGAGCCGAACACATTCAAGACATGGGACGCCTTGGCCCAAGCTTTCGTAAACCAATACTTTCCCCCTGCAAAGGTAAAACGTATTAGGGATAGAATTAATAAATTTGTGCAAGGCAACAATGAATCTTTTTATGAAGCGTACGAACGATTCAAAGGACTTCAACGCGAATGTCCTCATCATGGATATAACAAATGGGAATTGTTGTCGATGTTCTACGATGGAATGGACGAGAATAGCCGATTACGCATGGATCAAGGAAGCGGAGGAAGCATCATGGGACTACCCGCGAGCGAAGGATTCAAGGTTATAGAGAAACTCGCATGGAACAGCCACAATGGGGTGGAGACGAAACCATCTAAAGAAGGAGGAACTTGAGCCGAGTACGAATTCAGTCACGAAAGCCGACTTTAATAACCTTTCAAAAACCGTTAACTCTTTAGTGCAAACCCTTTCTAACCTTAACTTAGATAAGAAGAAAATGCAATCAAACGTTTACGAGGTTAGCGAGCACGCTGAAGAAGGTTACGGACCTAAAGGAGGAGAAGACGTTAGCTACATAGCTCGAGGACAAGGATCCTACGTACCCCCTCAACAAAGGCAGACTAGATTCTACTCAGATTCGAAACCACCATACCCTACTCAAGGGTATAATAACCATAAACCCAGGTAAGTCTCAATACTACCCAAGAGACCAAACTAGAGGAGACTACCCGAGCAACCAAGCCTCGAGTCAGAACTATGGCCCGAGCACAACACAAAGGAAGGAAGACAAGAAATCCGAGGAACCTACCTTAGCGCAACTAATGACTCAGATGATAGCTACTCAAGCACAACAGAGCAAAGACATTCAGAATATCTTTGAGGAACTCCGACAAGGAAAAGCCGAACAGAAGATGCTTGAGACACAATTTGCGCAACTCGCTTCAACGCATTCAAGGAATCCCGGAAAACTTCCTTCTCAACCCGAAATAAACTCAGCCGACTTAAGCGCTATCACTTTGAAGAGTGGTAAGGAGCTTGAAGGACCAAGACCAAAGAAAGCACAACAAATTCAGCCGAGCAAGATGAACCGAGTAACACTCAGCAGCCCGAGCAGGAAGAGGAAGCCACGGACAAGGAAAGTGAGCCGCCTTACGTAGCACCACCACCTTACGTTCCACCACTTCCATTCCCAAACAGACAAAAGAAGGTAAAAGAAACAGCCGCATTCAAGAAGTTTGCTGAAATTCTCGGAAAGCTTAGCATCACTCTACCATTTTCAGAGGTAATTTCTCAAATGCCCACCTATGCTAAATTCTTAAAAGATATTATAACTCATCGTCGTGAATTATGTGATGTAGACCATATTGCCTTAGGACCTAATTCTAGTGCCGTAATACAACGTAAGATGCCTAAGAAACAAAAAGATTATGGTTCATTCACTATACCGATCGTCGTAGGAGATATAGATATTGATGATGCTTATGTGATCTAGGAGCAGGAGTTTCCATTATGCCATTTATTATATGAAAAATTAGGAATAGGAGAACTTTCTAGCACCACTTTAATTCTTAGACTAGCTGATAGGTCTAAACGAGTACCAATTGGTGTGTTAGAAGATATGCCTGTTAAAATTGGAGAATTCTATGTTCCTGTGGATTTTTATGTGTTAGAAATGGATGATAACCCTTATGCCGAAATTCCTGTTATTATGGGAAGACCATTTTTAAACACAGTCAAGGCATTGATAAATTGTGGCGATGGTTCAATCGAGTTGGACCTAGGTGAGGACAAGGTAAAATTTTATCTTTCTAAAATGATGAAAGCACCTACTTGTTCTTTGGATTGTGATTTGTTTGATGCTAATATTTCAAATAGTGATATAGTTGATATTTCCGTGCTAACATTTCTTGAAAGTGAAGGAAAGAAGATGAAAATATGTCGAATCTCATGGATGAAACCGAGTACTCGACCGAGTCATTTTCGGTCGAGCAGAATTTGACCGAGCAAGAACTAACCGAGCAGGAACTTACAATCATAAGCAACTCGAGCAAAGGTAATGAATTTGGTCAGGAATTGAAACCTCTTCCACCAAATCTAAGGTACGAATTTTTAGTTTCAGAAAAATTTTCGCCAGTAATTATAAGTGCTTTGCTAAATCAAAATGAAACTATGAAACTCATGCATGTTTTACGTACACATAAAGATGCTATAGGACACTCTATAGATGATTTAAAAGGAATTAGTCCCGACGTATGCATGCATAGGATTCGTTTATGCGATGACGCAAAACCATCTAGGGAGTTTCTTAGGAGACTAAATCCCAAATTAGGTGAAGTTGTTCTGAAAGAAATAACAAAACTTAGAGATGCAGGAATCATATACTCGATCCCCTATTCAGATTGGGTTAGCCCAATCCACGTCGTTCCGAAGGAGGATTAACCGTAGTTAAAAATGAAAATGATGAATTAATCCCCACTAGAACCGTAACCGGATATAGGATGTGTGTCGATTATAGAAAACTTAATAAAGCAACTAAAAAAGACCATTTCCCTATTCCATTCGTGGATCAAATGTTAGAAAGACTTTCCGGGCACGAGTACTTTTGTTTCCTCGACGGGTATAGTGGATTTTTCCAAATACCTATCCACCCCGAGGATCAAGAGAAGACCACGTTCACATGTCCATATGGAACGTTCGCGTATAGAAGAATGCCTTTTGGGTTATGCAACGCTCCGGGAACTTTTCAACGGTGTATGATGTCCATTTTCTCCGAGTACCTCGAGAAGACTATGGAAGTTTTTATGGATGATTTTTCAGTTTACGGGGACTCGTTTGACGATTGTTTATCGAACCTATCCAAAGTTCTAGCTCGATGCATTGAAATGGACCTAGTTCTAAACTGGGAGAAATGTCATTTTATGGTTCAAGAAGGAATAGTGCTCGGACACTTAGTTTCAAAACGAGGAATAGAAGTCGACAAAGCCAAGATCGAGGTGATCGAGAAGCTCCACCGCCTAAGGATGTACGAGGTATTAGAAGCTTTCTCGGACACGCCGGATTCTACAGAAGATTTATCAAAGACTTCTCGAAGATAGCAAAACCACTCACAAACCTTCTCGCTAACGATGTTAAGTTCGTGTTCGATGATAAATGTCATGAAGCGTTCGAGACGTTAAAGAAGTTACTCACAACCGCCCCGATCGTTCGAGCACCAAATTGGGATTTACCGTTCGAACTAATGTGCGATGCAAGCGACGGAGCGATTGGAGCATGCCTCGGACAGAGAGTTGATAAACGTCTTCATGTCATTCAATACACGAGCAAGGCACTCGATGCAACTCAAGAAAACTACACACAACCGAGAAGGAGATGTTAGCGGTAGTTTACGCATTCGAAAAATTCAGACAATACCTCGTTGGATCAAAGACCATTGTTTACTCGGATCACGCAGCACTCAAATACTTGATGAACAAAAAGGACGCAAAACCAGACTTATTAGATGGATCCTTTTATTGCAAGAGTTCGACATAGAGATCAGAGACAAGAAAGGAGTCGAGAACGTAGTAGCCGACCATTTATCTAGACTCGAGACTACCTTAGAGATAAAGGAAGTGGAGACCCTATCAAGGATTCATTCCTAGGAGAATACTTGTTATCCATAGACTCAGCTCAAAACAAAGACCCTTGGTACGCAGATTTTGTGAATTATCTTGTTTGTGGAACGCTACCACCAGAGATCACGTATGCACAAAAGAAGAAATTTCTCCGAGACGCTACTCGATACTATTGGGACGAACCTTATCTTTATAAGTTAGGAGTCGATGGCATATATCGTACGTGTGTAGCAGAAAAAGATCAACATAGAATCTTACGCGAATGTCATTCTTCATTCTCGGGAGGACACGGATCCACATCCAAACAGCCGCTCGAGTATTGCAGTCGGGATTCTATTGGCCAACTATTTTTCAAGATGCTCATAAGTATGTTCAATCGTGCGACGCTTGCCAAAGATCGGGAAACATCTCGAGGAGAGATCAGATGCCTCAGAAGGGTATACTCGAAGTAGAAATTTTTGATGTATGGGGAATTGATTCATGGGACCTTTTCCTTCATCTTACGGAAACAAGTATATAGTAGCGGTTGACTATGTGTCTAAGTGGATAGAAGCCATAGCCACACCACATGCGATGCCAAGTCCGTAAGAAATTATTTAAGAAGATCATTTTCCTAGATATGGTGTACCTCGAACTATCATTAGTGACAATGGAACGCACTTTAAGGAGAAACAACTCGAGAAGATGCTTCGAAAACATGGAGTATATCACAAGATTTCGACACCTTACCATCCCCAAACCAGTGGTCAAGTAGAAGTTTCAAATAGAGAGATCAAAGCTATTTTAGAAAAGACCATTTCAGGAGCAAGGAAGGAATGGGCGTCGAAGCTAGATGACGCACTATGGGCTTATAGGACAGCCTACAAGACCCCTATTGGTATGTCTCCATACAAACTTATCTTTGGAAAAGCTTGTCACTTGCCGGTGTAGATCGAGTACAAAGCCATGTGGGCTATCAAGAAGATGAATTTCGATACTAGAGCTGCAGGGAAACACCGTATTCTTCAATTACATGAACTCGAGGAGATACGCCTAAACGCCTATGAAAGCGCGAGAGTCTACAAAGAGAAAACAAAAAAGTGGCACGATAAGAAAATCATTGAGAAGAGATTCACAGTAGGAGACGAAGTGCTACTCTACAACACTAGGTTGAGATTATTTCCAGGAAAATTACGTTCCAAGTGGTCCGGACCATTCAAGATATCTAAAGTTTTTGACGACGGACACGTGGAATTATTAGACAAGGAAGGAAACACATTTAAGGTCAACGGACATAGACTGAAGATTTATCATGCTGGAGACCAATGCTATCTAGTAGAGCAACTCAATCTCTATGAGGTCGGGTAACTAAGAAGTGGAGCATATCCTCTCGAGAAGGGATCCTAGCAAAGGACTTCTCGAGTGTGTTTCTTTATATGAAGACACGGCTACGTCCTTGCCAGGACGTTAATCTAGGCCAGTAAGTATTTATTTTTCCGCATTTATTTTTCCGCACTTTATTGCTTTCTAGAGTAAGTAGTATTCTTTAGATTAGGAAAAATTTAGGTGTGGGGTAGAATATTATTTGGGAAAATTCCGGGGTTAAATTCTTTCACTCGATCGAGTAAACCACCAACTCGACCGAGTCACGTGACCCAAATTAATATAGATTAAACAATTTAAATGAATTCCTATTTCATTCGATCGAGTAAGATTCTTACTCGACCGAATTGAACCGGCCGTAAAAACTCAAATAAATTCGTTTAAATATTTAATCCCCATTCGATCGAGTAAAAATTTTACTCGACCGATTCACACCACCCAAAAACAAAAAATTATAAATTAGAATTTAAATTTGGTCATATAGGAAATTGTTCTAATTTAATTAGACCAATTTAATTGGACCCATTGGAAATTGGTCCAATTTAGAAAACCCTAAACATCACTCGACCACCTTTACTCCACCTACTCGACCGCTTCAACATCACTCTCAAGATCCAAAATCCCTAGCCACCGATTCACTCGACCGAACCCCAATCTCTAAACCAACTCAACAATGTCGAGCGGCCAAGGATCTAGCATGGGAAGAACAAAACCCTAGCAAGGAGATGGACGGTTTACAACCCGGGTACACAACTTAGCTTTAGGAAACCATTTCAACAACCACGGCTTACGGAACTCTTCTTTGGCTCGAATAAGAAGGAAGTGGTAAGTTCCGTTGCACCTCACAAACCTACTATGATTGAGCTTGGAATTTATGAGATTGTGGACAACATATTTATCAATGCCGGTTTGATCGAGTGGGAGTATTTGATGGGGAAGCCGACACACCACACCCTTGTGACCGAGTTCTTCTCAAGTTTTGAACCGTTCTATAATGATAATGAGTGTGTGTCGTGGGAGTTTGAGATTAATGGAAAAGAATTAAAGGAGGAGAAGGAGGATATGGACGGAGAATGGTTCTCTCCCGGAGGTGTTATTCCATTTTGCACGGATGAGATGAGATTGGAAGTATGGAGGAAGCTAACCGGTATGCGAGAATATGACCCTAATTGCTCACCCAAGTGCCTAACGGATGGAGTATGGAAATACATCCATCGGATTATTTCTACGAACATCAACACTCGTGTTGACCAAGGTGCTCGGGTATCTCGGGAAGACTTGGATTTGATGTACTTCATGGAGCGAGGAGACTCCATTGATTGGTTTTATGTCTTCACCGAGCGGTTCAAGAAGATGATCAACCCTAAGGAAAAGAGCAAAGCACTCGGTTGCTCATCTTTTATCTCTTGCCTCGCGGAACGCTCATATTTTATGTTTAAAAGCAAAGGAGATTTTAGACCGCTCGATACCGCCCGTTTGGTCACTATGACGTTGATGGATAGGAGGAGCAAGGAATGGGTATGTACAAAGGAAATGCCCAAGCGCGCTGACCGGAAAGGAAAGAAGAAGATGAACGAAGGACCGAGCTTCGAGTGGGAAGAGTGCTAGGAAAGCCTCTTTTAGTTGTTTATTTGTGTTTGTTGTTGAAACTTTTTGGACGTACCGTTTGCGGTACTTTGTTGTTGTTAACTTGAACTTGCGCGTACATGTTCTCTAATTGCTATTTACCCTTAGAATCGCCAAGTTTTAAGAGCGCAAAGTGAAGCAAAAGGACATTGCTTCACTCGACCGAGTCTATGGATCATTCGGTCGAGTAACATACCAACACTTAAACAACTCGACCCAAATTAGAAAAATCAGATTTTAACCAAAGCCCACTCGAGCACCTAGCCCAAATTCTTTCCTAAAAAAAAATATCTCGAGTAACCTTAATAAATATTCATAACTTCCATATATTAAATCCTTGATTAAATCTTTGATTAAATCTTTGATTTAATATTCCATTATTAGAAACCCTTGATATACAAATATTTATCACACTTTATTAGGTAAGTAAATACTCGAGTAACCCTAGAGCTTCCAAAATTATACTAATATAAGAACCGATCGAGTAGCATGGCATATCACCATACTCGACCAAATCACCATACTCGACCGATTCTACATACTCGAGCAACATGTCTCAATCCAACCTACTAGCCAAAAACACCAATGCACCTTCCCAAAGAAGAACTCATGTTGAGTTTGTTCACACCTATGACCCATCCTACCCACCAAATTTTGACAACATAGACCATGCACGAACCTATGAAAGATTATTTGAAGATGCAAACCGACTCAAGCCTTTAGTGAGCTCGATAGCCCTTCATGACAAGACAATGCAAAGCCTTGGCATTAGTGCCAAAGTTTATGACATGTTTAACCGAGCTGCACTCGATGTGGATGTTGTTTTCAACAAGCAATGCTATAAGGAACTTGTCTATGAGTTCATTGCTTCGTTTGAACCTGTTGGGAGAAGGTTTTGCATATGATTATGAAGGATGGAAATTCAGAATTCAAGATTTGGATTTTTATTGGACTCGACAAGAAGCATATAGACATCTTGGATTTCCTGAAGGAGGACTTTGTCACTTGGCTACGGAACAACAAAGAATTCAGATTTGGAAAGACATTAGCCGCCAAGATTTCATACCAGACTACCCTTCACCATCCTCTATTAAGAATCCTGTTTGGAAGTACGTGCATCGTTTGATTGCTACTAATATTAATTGCCAACCCGAAACTGTTGATGTAGTTACCCGAGAGGACTTGAATATTATGTGGGCACTCGACCAAGATGAACATATCAATTGGTTTGATGTGTTTACAACTATGTTCAAGGGTATGCAGCAGGCATACTACTCTTCACAGTACGTGGGTTGTACTTCATTGATCACTAGCATAGCCATTGGTTGTCAGTTTACTCTATTGGACTTTAACCTATTAAGGAAATTAGCTTTCCTCGCCAAAAAACCCGCCAGATTGGAATTTGCCTATAAGGAAGTAACTGAGGAAGAAGACCCCTCCGAGAACGCGCGCTCGGTTGGGAACTTCAATGATACAAGCAAAGATAAGGGTAAGGAAAAAGCTACCTCGAGCAAGACACAGTCCAAGAAGCCTAAGAAAAATAATTCGGGTATTGAGTGGTATGAGGTTCGTAGGGTGACTATCAAAGAATTTCGCAAGCCTATAGGAGAACCAATAGAGATCGAGTCTGATGAGTGATTAAACCTTATTTTCTATTTCTTCTACAAATAATTATGTCTTTGTTTGGAAAACAAAGTTAAATATTCAAATAAGAAGAAATTTATCACTTACCAAATTTTAGGGTTACTAAAATAAAATTCAGAATTAAAACACCTTGAACAAAAAATAAACACTCAATTAAATTCTGAATTTTGGCCGAGCCCACTCGACCAAGTACGAAATTCACTCGACCGAGTGAACCTACACTTAAACCGAAATTAAACTCTTCAATTCGATCGAGTCATCTGGTTCACTCGACCGAATAAACTTTTGGGCCATACCACCTTAATCAATAAACAAAACCTAGCCCAACTACACAAAACAAAACCTAACTCGACAGAATTTATTTATTCACTTAAGATCAATTAGCGAGTGGTCGAGTTAAGGAGCCACGAGATAGAAGTTGTAAAACAATGGAAATTTCGTTTGGGAAACAAAGACTTAATTGCCTTTACCTTCATAGTAATATAGGAAGATTCGTGATCAAGGATGATTTGGATATTTATTATGCACGAGAGACACTGTGACACGAATAAGCCCCTATCACTCGAGTCTGTAATGAAAACAATCCGAATACTTAAAAACACCGATAATTCATAATTCCCAAACAAACAATCAACACAACCGAAAACCAAATTTCACAACTAGAAAATGAATTTGATCAGTACTTGACATTTGCACTTGTTTGAACATTTTAAATTGATTATCTATCATATTTTTCTTTGTTTGTTATATTAATGACAAATCTTTGTTAGCATTGCAAGAATGATAGATGTGCAGCGCATTGGAAAGTCAAGATACGAAGATAATGTCAAGAACGAAATACTCGACAACCAGCTAAGTATCTCTACACCTTAATCTTAATTTATTGCTTAGGGACTAGCAAACTTTTAAGTGTGGGTGGGGAGTAGTAATGCATAAAATTTTCATGATATATACATAGCATACTTTTAAAAATTTGCATACATCCTACTATTAAATGAAAACACATTGAAAATGTCAATTAAACATGCTAAACAAGACGAACACTTAGATTAAAAATGTTTGCTGAGAAACTCATGCAATTGAAATTTTTTGAATTGAAACGATTTTCATGATAGAAAATTTATTTCTTGTGACTTAACTTAAGAGCTTGCCTAGTTTGATTTTTTCTTAGAAATTTTTGACATAACACTTGAGAAAAGCTAAGTTTTATCCAATTTCATAGAGGAAATTTTTGAACGAAACAATGGATAATATTTCATAAAGCTATTGTATTGGCCTTTAGGTGACTTAAGCATATCTCGTAATATATGGTGCATTTGTTGTAACAACTCGAGTTAATATTTTGGCATCTAGTCAAGTCTTAAGTGTGGGGTTATCCAATAAGTCGAGCATTTGCCAAGGGTTAGGAAGGTAAGTTCCCCCTTGAAAGTATCTGCTTTGACAAAACAAGAAAACAATTGCCGAGGGTTAGGAAAGGTAAGTTCCCCTTGAAGTATTTGTTTGAAAAAAAAAATATAGAAAAAAAAAATATATATAAAAAAGAAAAAAAATTAATGTCGTTTCCCCACTTAAGTCTTGCTGTTGCCTAAAAATGTTGGCGACTCGAGTGAAGTTTTCGAATGAATAACCATTGAGAATTGCTTAGGGACGATCCTTGTACTTATGTACGTAGGCATTGCATGCTTTTGAGAGAAAATTCATGAAATATGTGGTAATTATCCGGAATTCCTCTACTCTTATGGATTACGAACGTGTAGTCTAATTCTTGGGCAAGAATTCTTGACCTTGACCTTATGGACTACCCTTGCTAGCATAGGTGATTGGTTCGGTAAGACTCCTCTTGAATATTGTGTTTTACTTTGTGATTTTCGGTGTAAGTTGGGAATGGAGAGAAAGGACAAACCAAGGTTAGTTTCTTATTGCTTCGAGTTACTTTGGAAATTTATGACTATCGTGATTTGAAGTGATTTTCAATTATTTTTCATGCCATAAATGATCAGCTATACTTTGAAGTGTTTATTGATTAAGAATATTGCAAAAGAATGTTGTTGATTTGACTAGTTATGTAAATGAATACGATGAATGGATGATGTGCAGATTTGTGAGTATTCGTTATCTGAAAACTCTCACAGACTAAAACTCGTCGCTAGGGCAGCCTAGAGGTTTAAGGCTTAATGCATATGCTAAATGCATTCGTGATTTCTACGACAGTGAACTAGGATTAGATTACTTAAGAAATCTCAGAAGTAAGAAATAAGCTTAATACTTGTTCGGGACGAACAAGGATTAAGTGTGGGGTATTTTGATCAGTGTTAGAAATGTCTATTTTAAGCCCTACTTTTATGCTTATTTCATATGATTATGAAATGTAAAAATATTACTTTTGATACTTTGATTGATGTTTCAGGTCAAAAGCACGGTTTACACTTTACGAAGGAGCATAAATGGAATAGAGGAAAAGCACGTGAATTCGGCCTAAATCAGACATATTTGAAGCATTTCTGCAATTCTTAGACCGGTCCATTAAAGAACCTTACTCGAGCAAAAACAGCCGAAGACTCAAGTTACTCGACCGAGTAAAATATGGTGCTCGAGCAAGTTGTCACGTGACCAAGACCCTTCGTGTGGATTATCTCATTAACTCGAGCCATTCAATACAAGATTTAATACAAGAAGATAAAATGAAGACCTTTCATTCTACCCGGCCATTTAAGACAAGAGATAAGATTAACTCTACATTACTCGCCAATTATGAAGGGAGTTAAAGCAAGACCTTTGAAGTCACTCGAGCCCTTGGAATGAAAACTATATATACATCACAAGAGCTTCAAAGCAAAGTTGGCTGCTTGCTCGCCCGAGGCTAGCCTACGG
>QZGG01003044.1:0-28325 GCA_006409495.1 Sedum album
TAAAGATTCCGGTAGATCAAGAAACAGCTCATCGGCGCAAGGGAAAGGAGGAAAAAGCACATTTCCAAACTCATCAATACCAACATCAGCATCAGCCTCAGCAAACATGACACCCTCAGCAGTGCAGTCCACCAAAAATTTCTCGCCAATCTTCCTTAACCTTCCCGCTAAGGGATAATAATATACTAGAGCTCGCGAAATAGCTTCCTTGATAACCTCAGCAGGATCCTTCTCTGCAGCAAGTTCACATTTCCTATAGAATTGTATATTCGGTGCATACAGTCGAAAAGCAGAAATGTCATCTATATCTGACAAATGTTTCAATTCTTTCGGAGTGGGTCTAGCCGGAGAAATAAGTTCAGGGTCTCGGCGAATGACTTTCAAGGTAAGAGTTTTTGTATGCGACATTTTTTGTTTTTCGCCGGATTTTTTTCTGTAGAGAATACTTAACAGTCGAACGATCGGGTAAATACTATATATAGGAAGATCATTAGTAGCAGCTGGTATTTGATCAAACTTCAAATTCATTGTAACATTTTTACTTCCTGCAAACATTTTTCAACTTCTTCTAGATATAATTCAATGTCTTTTTTCATTTCCTACAATGTTTTTAATGTTTTGTCTAGTGATTAGGACCACATGAGTTTGGCCAAAAAATTTATTTGCAGACTTTAATCAAAAATGCTACTTTCATCAGTTTTTTCTTACCCCATCAAATTGAATTCTTGTCTTTTGACAAGTTATGTTCTAGAAACTCATTTGAAATGTTATGATGTAGAGGATATTGTTTAGGTTAAAATTATAAATTCGAGTAGTTCAAAGTACTTTTTCGAGTTAGACTCGTTTAGATTTCCACAGGTTTGAGCCAAACTTGAACTCTGTTCGAACAAGTTACAAAAAAGTATATACTGAAAAAAATAAGATCATAGCTAGGGTGGTGTCCTAGTGTGGCAAGGAGACTTCATAAACTCCTTAATCTAAAGGAGGAATTTCCTGTTCCTTTCTTACTCCCCATGTGGTAAGAAAAAAAAGATCATAAACCAGCTTGAAATGAATTTTTGGTAAAAACACTGTATTTTTCAAGCTGATCATAAAGAAGCATTATAGGAATAACTGAATGAGAATCAGGTTTATTTTCATCAGGTTTATTTTCTCCTGTTGCATGATTTATGATTTTTTCTCAAATCTTTACAGTCAAGGAATTCCACAAATGCTCGGAAGGGACTACCAGAACACGAAGAAACCTCGTACAACATACTAAGTATGAATTATTTTAGATGATTCATTTCAGCTCACCGGCTGTGGTGTTTACAGATGTTGTTACGACTACATTTCCGTAATACTCATCTAGAACACAAAGTCTGTTCCGAGCATTCATCAGTAACCTACACTAGAATATATTAAATCACAAAGAGTAATAATGGAAACATACATTAGTATATATTTACAAATATATCTATTAAATTCAATCTTTTTTTAAAGTAACTGACATTCAATTCTTCGATTGGGAAATCGACATTCAATTTTATGTTTTTCAATCAGTCAAATTTGTTTCAAAGGTTTTCCCAAATACAGCTAGTTTGTTTCTGCACCAAATTCCAAAATAATGATTTCTGAATTCGATAGCGACTCTCGCCTCTTTCAATTTACTTCGTATTTCATTGATTCAATATTCCGTATTTCTTTTGAGTTTGTTTTTGTATTACAAATATGATCGTTCGTATAATCTATATATTGTATATCTTTGATTCATGAATCATATTATAGCAAATCATGAATCATAGATATTTTTATAACTTGAAGGCTTAGTTCGTCATCTGATTTTGTTTACATTGATGTTCTCATAAATTTATTTTCGGATGCAATTAAATGAATAGTCTAGATCTGTTTGCGTTTTATAGTCAAAGTAGTACTTTTCATTTGATCCATTACCTTCTCTGGCATATAAATAGAAAATGTTCACGAACATAAACAAGTAAAATTTTATTTTACTTGTATTTGACATAAACAAGTAAAATTTTATTTTACTTGTATTTGACATAAACAAGTTTCCAATTAGTATGACTTATTTAAGTCTCACAATTATATTTAATATCAACTGCTCAATCACTTGTGTCATATTTGTGACACCAGACCACGTCCTAAGCACGTTTCTAACTTCAATTTAATGTTTCCAGACGAGCTCTGCATCACGATCGATCGCCTTCAGTACTATTAAATGTAATTCCAATCAACCATACCAAAAAAATACTAATATATGAAAACGCGCAAACATACAAGAAAGAATCAAAGTCAATATACCTGCGAAAATCAACGAAATAATACAAATGCCATTGAAAAACATGTCCATAAACAAAGACTTCAACTCTCACGTCTCACGGCCCAGCCGGCGGAGGTGGCACCAATGCTGGTGTTGTTGGTGGCACTGGAGTCACTGGTGCTGCCGTCCCACCACCACTTCTATTCGCCCATGGCCTCAGGACAAACAGAATAATTAACATCAGAATCACCAACCCAATAATAATACCATAACAAGCCCACTTCCTCGAATTCTTCTGCAACTTCCTTGCCGTCCCTAAATTCTCCGTCCCATCTCGAACAAATGAACTTGCTCTCAATACCTGACTCTCTATATCATTCAATTGCTCACCTGCGCACAAAAAACATCCAATTTAAAACCCTGTAGTTCTGCAGCTGAATCAACAAAACTACATAGTATCATTGAATATGATCGTATCATTATAAAAACTAAAGGTCATAGGTTCGAATCCAATTTATAGTATCAACATTGTGGAAATTGGTATCAAATAAAAACGGCATTTGTGAATCAAAATCTAAACTCACCTTGGGCCTGAACCAAAACGGCCATATCCAAAAACACTTGATGCAACTCCATCAAATTCTTCTCCATATCCTTAACTCCATCATGTCTTTCTTGAATCTCAGCAATCGTGTCCATCACGCGCCCTCTCCCCTGTTCCTGAATAGCCTTTTGCATAAACGACTCACTCTCACCCGTTTCGATCAACACATCCAACGTGCGCTCATCTGGATTCGTGCCCGTAACGGTAAAATAACGGCGTTGTACAGTCTCACGATACTCAGTAGAAATCTTCTCACGGAGAGCGTTAAACAACGACATTGACTCAGTCAACTTCTTACGAAGTCCGTTGACCACAGATGTTCGTGTCCGATCCGATGATGATCCAGGTCCGCAATTCGGTAAGCTCCGATTAGCGGCGTTGGATCGGTCTAAAGCTTCGAGTTTGACTTTGATTAGTTTGGCTTTTTTGAGAGCGAGAGTGACGTCAGCATCCATTTTGGATTGTAGAGTTTTGATGGATTGAGAGTTGTGTAGTGTTTTGGATTGTTCGTGAGAATCGAGGAGGCGGCGGTGGATGTTTTCAACTTCTTTGAGTTCGTCTTTAACGGATTCGACATCTTCGAAGAATTTGTCGAGATTGACACCGGAAGTGGGGGAATTGGAGGATGTCATTTGGACGGATTGGTGATTGTCGGGTTCATTGCGGAAGCGGGAGAAGGAACCGGAGAAGAGGTCGTTCATGGCGGCGATGGGTGGTGGTTGGAGAATGTGGAGAGAAGTGGAAATTTGAGGATTGAGAAGAGAAGATATTTGAAGAGTTTGGAGAAGAGAGACTTGTCAAAGAGGTCACGCGTTCAAGATTGGAGTCCTAGTGATGGGTTTGACTATTGGAGGACAAGAGAGAACATGTCAAACTTAATGGTAAAGGGTGAAAATGTCTTTTTGAATTGAATTTCATAGTAAGTTTAAAAAAGACTTGTACGACCGTAAGATATAATCTTAATGATTGATTACGAATAATTTAATAGATGAGATTTAAAACAAAAATAATCGTCAAATCTTGTTTTTGCAAATTTAACCGTTCTATTAATTGAAAATTAATTTTAATTTCAACCGTCAGATTAATCAAATCAACGGTTGAAATTATTTCCTTCCGTCTCACAAATATTTATCGTACTTCCTGATTCTATCCATATGAGCTCAAATGATATTGTTTTGATTGATATCTACATAATTGTTTACTTTAGATTATAAGAGTGGATTTAGTTACCAAAAAAAAGAATCGTATGTATTCTACGACGATCGGGGCATACAAAAACGCTTGTTCAGACAATAATATGTGTAATCTTCACATTTTGAATGAAAAAGACAGACCTTGAAAGGTGATATGCTTGTGTTATTTCTATCAAGGCATGAAGAAGTGAGATCAATTTGATTCATTGATTGTGGGGTTGTTTGATACTTATGATTTGCACCAACCCAACAGTCAATTTAATATAATAGTAGCAAGTGAATCCCATAATAATTACCACTAATCAGCAATTTCATATAGTTGTACTAATTTCTCATCCTAATCCTATGCTCGTGTTTTGCCGTATCAACTTTATGATTCTAAGAAATTTTAGTAAATTTAGGATGAAGATATAAGGGATTCATATAGTATAGCAAAAGTTATTTGATATGAATCAAACTTATGAGTTTGTAAAAAGTTCATATAAAACTATTGATAATTAAAACAAAAAATATAAAACGACGTCATTTTAATACTCATAGATTTGAGTCCAGATCACAGATGTCGCGACAGACATTTGTGGAAGAAGTCGAAGCATGGTACGAAGCTGCCAAGGCAGGTGAGGATGTAACTTTCCTAAGTGGAAAATTGAATCATTTTTTAAGGAAAGAAACATTGAACATACATGTGACAATGAAGATCTGAGTTGTATTTTAAGCTTTTTAGAAATTACTGCATTTCAGATTAAGAAATAATTTTGCAAGTTTTTTTTCTCAATTACAAAATTATACTTTCCTTAATAAGTTCTAATATTTGGATTGGAATAACCCATCTGAGTTATCAAAAATTAAGGATTAAAATCTCGAATAAATATTTCCGGTGTAGTAAAAACAATCATTTACGTATGAAATGTACTATAATTTCATACATATCATATTATTCTTAGCTTTAAAATTTACAATACAAAACAAAGGCATATTCAACTATGCGCAATCTCCTTTATAATGTCTGACGTGAGTTGTTGTCACTCCCACATGTACCTAGTGTTTCATATTTAATCTCCATCTTGGCTGGTTGGCTTTTTCAATTAGGGTTTGAAGTCATGGGGAGACTTACATTTGAAGTAATTATAAATCATCCACATGGCACGACAAAGCCAAGAAAGAAAAGATCAAAATCTCAGAAAGTTTCAGGATCGCCAAAATTGTAAACTCTTTGGTTTTTGGGTTTGTATTCTTCCCATGTTTTGGACTTGAATCAGCACTTGTGGCCTAATGACCTTTTTCTCAGTTGGACTTTGTATTTTCTAAGTATTGAGTTTAGCCCATTTTCTAGTTGTTGATATTGATCTTGGCTTTGGGCATTATCATTTAGTGTTTGCATTATTGTGAAGAATTTTTAACACTCATGAGTTTATCCGATGCGTTTATCCAATGTGATCGCAATTTGTCCTGAAAAAAGTAGCCAAGTGGTAAGAAGGTTGATCTCACTGGATAAAGTGATCAGATTCGAACATCTGGTCTGTTCATATCTACGACTTTAAAGAATGTGAATTGTACCTATGTGTCATATATTATATGGGTATGAATCCTCTCATCAAAATGTCCACAAATTCATTAACATTTTGACTGTGACACATTTGAAACGTTTATATAGAAACTGATTGTGACCAAACACCAATTCAAAATTTAAGCACCAACAAGAATCATAAAAATCTAATAACGTACCATTCACGGAACTCACAAATGACCTAAAAAGCATCTAAATGCATGGGAATTCTTGATAAACATTATCTCAATCAGCATCCAACTTTAGTGACAAAGACTAATCTAATCTTAATATCAATCATCTTCTCATCTGTCTGGCCCCAAAACACACTTGTCCACAATCTACCACTAAAGCAATTAAGTCACATTTACACTGGTGCAACTTTGATAATGATAATTGCTTTCTTAAGTGATGCTGGGCCTCACGCGTAGAGAGATGTCCACGCGCCTCACGCGCGCGAATTAGGGATTTGATTTCGGAGTTTTCATGGCTGCTTCCGGAGTGGAGGCTGCTGCGAGGCAAACAAGGAGCACTGAAGGCTTTGTTAGGGAGGAGATTCAGGTCCAGGAGTGTTCCAAATCGACCGGCAGTGGTGAGGGACATGATAGGACAGATCTGGGTTGCTACGGCGAAAAGGCTAAGGCCTTTTGGCAACAAAGAAACGAGGTCAATAGGTCTGCAATCGCTGGTGTGACGGCAACGTTTCACCCCGAGCTGTATGGATCTGACGAAATCGAGTTTACGGAAGAAAGCTGGGGGGAATTAGCGGAAGAATGGTCGGCATCTCTTGTTGGGATTTTCTTCGGAACTCGGCCTTCTTTATGGAAGGTCACGGGGTACGTTAGAGCTAGATGGGGTGATGAAAAATGCGTCTCAGTGTCCCAAATGGACTTAGGTATCTTTCTGTTCAGATTCAAGTCAGTAGGGGAGCGTGACAGGATTGTTGATTCAGGTCCTTGGACATTCGAAAACCGTCCGTTAGTGCTGAAGCTGTGGTCCCCAGATGAAACATACTCGCTTGATAGTGTGAATTCTTTGCCAGTCTGGGTTAGATTTCCAAAGTTGGGAGCTCACCTACGTAGAATTGATGCCTTGAGCATGATTGCTAGTTCAGTAGGAAAGCCTTTAAGAACTGATGGGTACACATGTGGAAAAACAAAGTTGATGTACGCTAGGATGCTAGTGGAGGTTTTTGCATCCAAGGAATTAAAGCGGTCGGTCACAATTAAGGGACCGAATGGGGTGAGCTTTGTTCAGAGGGTTGAGTATGACTGGCTGCCACCTAGGTGTGCCAATTGTCAGTCATTCGGGCACACAGACAAGTCTTGCAAATGGCCAAATATTCCATTAGAGGAAGATGATGATAATGAAGAGCGGACCTTGATCGAACCTGCGAGAGCAAGAGGGGCAAGAGAGGCAAACACCAAAGCGGGAGATAATGGAACCAAGAGAACTGTGAACGTCACTGGGAGTGACAGTGATGAATGCTCTCTAATATCAGTTGTTCCGGAAACTCAAAAAGTGGTTGAAGTTGATGGTGTTGCTAAGGAAGGTGTTGGTGTCGCTGAGGAAGTTGATGGTGTCGTTGAGGAAGTTGAGTCCAGACCTCCTCCTAAGGTGAACAATGGAGTCAGGGGCAACATAGAAGAGAATATTGAAGACTGTAATGAAGAGGTGAGCTCTAGAGAGGAAACATGTGATAGCAATAGGGATGTTCAAGCTGAAAAAGTGTTGGTTGCAGAACAACCTTTTATCGAAGTTAAGAAGAAAGGGAAGGTAAAAGGAACGAAGAGTAAGAAAAAGAAGGTGATATCTTCCCAGGATTCAGATATGAATATCAAGCTAAAGAATCTAGTCCCTCGCTCCAAGGGCAAAAGAGAAGTCAAGTGTTGTGAAGAAAATCGTTAAAGCTTGTGCTCCGAGTTCATTGTGGGAATTTTGTTGCTGGTGAAGAAAATCTTTTTGCTAGTTTATTATAGGTTGTTTGAGTTGTTCATGGTTGTAGTTGTTTCATTGTGTCTTGTTGCTCCATCTTATCATTTTTGAATGAAATCACCTTTTCATCAAAAAAAAAAAAAACTTTGATAATGATTTATATCAATAGCAGCTGGCCTGAATTTATGGCCTTAGCTGCCATCCACATCTACTGCTCCCACTCCTCTTCATCAATCAATAATCATTAATCAATAAAAAATCAAAGCAGACAAACAGTGTAACAATATTTGATTTCATATATCAACCAAAATAATACAGTATACCCCCACCCAATATTTAACTAACCCTTATCCAAAACTTACATAGAAACCCTAATATCAACACATCATAAGCTTTTGTGTTCATAACCCTAATCACGCAGCTGCATGAACCATGCATATGATCACATGGTTCATATGTAACATATCTGCTGCAACTACAAATGTATATATATCATCTTGTCTCCTTTCCTGTAGTGGAAACAACTAAACACTAAAGATGCATATGTTTTACAATCACCTTACCTTACATTCTTCTCCTATAACTCCTGCATTGTATGTTGCATGTGTATTGTCCTGGTTTGGACAAAAGTTGAGAATGTGGGATGGTTTAAGGTTCAGGGTTCAGGGTACTGAATTCAATTGTCTGGCTAGAGTCCATTCTGCGGATGATTGGTTGGGGAGGAAGGGTTGAGGAGTGTCGTTTAGGCCTAAGGTGAGGGACACTCCATTGCCTGAAAACCTTGGTTGATTATACTGATTGGTGTCATAGCGGCCGATTTCTTCCATAGGGTATGATCCGAATCCTCCGATGAAGTTGGCCGGTCCTGCGGCCATTAGCGAATAGTCATCTCTAGTTTGGCGCTCAATTCCAAATTTTACAAGTACATGATCATTGCTTGAATCATTGGAGTTCATTTCCATGTTTTGTTGAAAGCTGCTAGTAGGATTATGATGATTAGTATGGTGCATTGTGTGATCATTGATTCTCTGCCTTTTGGGACTCATCTGAGTCATCCCTTCCAGCTCCGACGACGATCCTATGAGGCTAAAACCTGTTGTTTGTTGACTCCTGAGCCTCGTCGGAGAGACTGAGTCTGTTTTTGCAGCTGCATTTTGGTACATCTCCATAGATACATTTTTGAAACTTGCCTGATTTTCTTCAGAAGGTAATTTCGACGTAGAGGCCTCTCCGTCGTTCCCCGTTTTGTCGCAGAACCTTGATTCTCTTGCTCTTTCAGTTCCTCATTGTACATTTCCTCCACCATTGGCTTCCACAGCCTCACCCTTGCGTTAATGAACCAGTTCGACACCTACAAATTATCCGCAAATTTTCCATATAACTCACTTTCGTAAAAATCACGAAATATTATTCCCTCTATGAACCTTAACTGAATTACCTGACTCCTAGAAAGTCCGGTTTGCTTCGCCAACATATGCTTATCCGAATCCTTCGGGTATCTATAAAAATTCCAACATCATCAACAAACAAATCGAAAAAGAAGCTAAATATCAAGCTTGTAACGAAAACCATCGAATCCTTACGGATGAAGGAAGTGCTCGAAAAGCCAAGCTCGAAGCACGGAAACAGATCTTTCAGGTAGTCCTCTCTGAGGTCTCCAAGCATTATGCTGGATCATCCCTAATTGCTGAAGTGCACGCTGTTGTCTCAAATGATGATCCACAAATTTAAGCCTTGAACCTCCTCCATCTTTCCCTCCAATATCTTCCTCACCTAATGATTTATTCAATGCTTTTATTTGAGTCACAATTGCATCCTTCAAACATCTGAACTGTCTAGAAATGGTCTTAAGTGCCAGAGATGTGTATGTCTTCGCCGATCCTTGCCCGGCCGCTTGCTCGAATGAAGTGATCACTATCTGCATCTGCAGGTGATACTGCCTGTATCTTTGCTCCACCTTCAAATTCATATATAAAATGTCAGAAGTGATACTAATTTTATGTTCCCGGATTGATAAAATAGATTTTACCTCATTGAGTATGCACATAAGCTTTCCTTTCTTCATTTGAAGTTCTTGTTTTTCGGCCGTGGAGAGCTCGGCCGACACTTTACCGCCATTTTCACCGTCAATCGCGGTAGCGGTTGGTTCGGTAGACGTATCGGCCGCCTTGTTGGAAATGTTATTTTCTTTTTTCTTGGCGGAATCAGTTGTTAAAGTTGCACTTCCGACATTGACAACCTCTTCAAGAAGTTGTTGTGTTGCTTTTAAGTACTTTGAACTCATCAAAACACTTCTCATTCCGGTAACAGGACCGTTAGATATGGCCGAAGACGGTGTTCCAGTGACCTCATCTTTACTTCCGGAAGGCGATATTGCCGGAGTTTGGATCAATTGGCGGTGTTGTTGTGGATTTGACAAGCTCAAAGATAAACCCTGATGAGCGCGTGGAGTCTCACGCGCCGTCGTGGATGAGTCAACTGGCGTCCAGAGATTATACTGAGGACGAGGAATTAAACCGTGCATGGGTGTGACTGTTTCGTGAAGATGATTGTGCTGGAGTGGGATGCCGACAAGGTGATGGGTATGTTCTGCTGACGTCGGAATCTGTACTGATGAGTTGCCGGAGACATGAAAAAGTTGGTGTTGTTGTTGGGTTTTGATTGTTGTTGGAATTTGAGTAATTTGGGTTCATCAAAATCAAAGTCTGTAGACCATCAGAGTCTGAATTTCCAGTAGCATTAAAGTATGCAGCCATTAACAACAACAACAAAGCACCACTCAACTAATCAATCACCAACCCCATCTCATCATCATCATCATCTTTTTATTGATGACCAAAAACCCAGAAATCAATTTTCAATTATTGTCACTACTCTGCAAATGATTAGAAAATCAATAAACAAAACATCAGTAATTGAAGAGTAGAACACAATTGGTATGAGTATGTACGTATGGATCTACATAAGACTAGTTCATATGTAACACTTGCAACAACAAAAGTAACATAAATCAAAGGTGGTAGCTTTTGACATACCTTTCAATCTCAGTCTGACAGAGTTTGGTAGAAACAAAACAACCTGCGAGAAGAATCAGATATGTTGTGTCTGATTTTGATACGGACGTGTTTTTTTGAAATGAAAAAAACAATAGTTTTATTGAGAGACTGAGTGAGTCAGTGATGAGTAGCAGAGTGGTAGAGAATGATAGAAAATGGGAATTAGAGGATGATGTGTTTAGGGGTTGTGTCAGAGAAGAGATGGATTATGAAATGGATGGATGGATACAAAGAAAGAGAGATGAATAACGAGGTAACGTCCACTTCTACTAAGCTGCTTTTGGTTTTCTTGGGTTATAAAAATAATATAATTTTATTGATGAGGAGGTGGAGATGAAGAAGAGATGAGATGATGGTGAAGGTGATGAATAGTGAGGGAGTAAATGGTCCTACTGAAATTGAATACAAAAGAAGAAGAAGAAGGTAGCAGAGAAGGAAGGTGCTTGGACACTACTTTAATAAATATCTATTTGTTCTTATTAGGGTTTTTTCATTTGCATGGGATTCTTTTTTCCTCATAGATGATAGATATCTCTTCAATAATTGGGTTATAAGTAATAATGTAAAAAAGGTTTAGAGATGTAAGTAATTTTTGTTGTATGGAAAGGTATTGTTTTAATCATTCATAATCAATTCAAATTGTATGATTGATAATAATACGAGTAACAATCAATTTCAATCATTCTGAATTTTGAACCATTCTGATTATCGTAAATATTTAATTTAATTTCAGTCAGATTAATCAAATCAATAATTGATATTATATTCTTGCCGTCGTGTTTTTCTTTTTTCTAACAATTATATAAGTTATATAACATACAAGCGAGTAAGTGTTAAGGAGCTTAATATGATAATTATCAACTATGCAAAGAGTAACCATGAACATTGTAGAACCTAACTGGGACCAGACTCATTATTTGAGAAAAAAGTGGTTACTCTGATTTCAAAAAGGGTACGTATTTTGATTTAATTTGGACCAATCGACATTAAATTTTGGGGCCATGCATTGCATCAAAAACTTTTGACCTAAATTACTTTGCTCAAAATTCATCCGTGTAGCTGAGCAACATAAATGCAAAACAATCGACAGGAGGGGTAAAAATCATGAAAAAATCGGATTTTACAATTTCTTTATGATTAAAACTCACTTGTCTGATGATATCATGTTTCACCGTCTCATAAAATACTAATTCTTCGTATTAATTTTTTATATCAAAGCTTCAATATTTATTAAAAATATAATGTACTAAAAGTATCATATAAAATTGATTTATTTATTTATTTGCATGGGATCTAAATTTTGAGTACTAAATTCCACAATTAAAAAATGTTTTTACGAAATTAACAAACAAAGTCCCCACAACGAACAACCGGTTACTGTACACGCGTCAACCAATACAACCAGCAGCCACTCCATGGGCCCTACGTTCGTGCTAAACGTGGACGTACGCAATTGTCAGGGACCCACACGTGTCACCTCCGAGTCAAACATATCAGCCAATCACAAGAGAGTTCGGTTTATCAGCAACTCTACATGAAAAATGGTTTTGAAAAACTTGTCGTTGTCCGAGTGGAGGAGGATTTGGCACGTGGCGAGATTTGGTGGCGTGTGAGTTTTTATTGGTCCCACTTTGTTATGTGGTGCCACGTAAGGTTTTTTGTCGTGTTGTGGAAAACGTTATGCCTTTGATGCGTGTAGGTTTTTTCTTAAACTTGTTATGGAATGTTATCATGGTATCAAAGTCAGTTGTAAATTGTTACTTGTTTTTATTGACTGAGATGATAAAGAGCTAAATCACAAAAGTTTACTACTTGCTGAACTCTGTTAATGAAGAAGATCAAGCTCCATACTAAAGATGATATACACAAATACATACAGTCATACAGATGGATTGAAATGGAGAAGATGTTACTAGCCATAAATGGGATTCTCAACTTGTGGAGGTAACAGATTTAAGTCCTTACTGTGCTGCTTGCTGTAATCTCTTGTTCCAGGAATAGCACCAGTGCACAATCTTAGCACTTCACTTCCTGTCAAACAATAATGCGCAAATGCCAATCCACCATCAACCATATCCGACATGCAAGGCAGTGAAGCTGATTTCCTCATTGCTCTCCTGTTACCAACGTCTTCATCATTGTTATTTAAGATATTTTCAAGTTCTGAATACTCCAAAAACCGTTGGGTTGCAGCTTCCCATGAAAGGTTGTATCTTTGTTCAGGCGTGAGAGGCTGAGGATCCCTTGACAAAGCTTCTTTGACTTTTGATACAAAGTCCTCGGATGTCTTGTAAGTCAGACAATTGGGAAATGAAGTGAAGAATTCATTGGACGGGTGGTCTGCACATATGACAAACTTGCCCATGGCAAGTGCCTCTGCTGTAGCCGTGCACAGAACATCACTTACACTGGGATTGATGAAGACCTTGTAACTGCAAGAGAAACATTCTTCTGTCAGTTAAAGATAATAATAAAATGGAGGGGAGACAAAAACAACAAAAATAAGATTCAGTACCTCCCAATCAAAAAAATTGCTTACTTTCTATTTATTTATGAACATTCAGAAAAACGTTATTTTCATATTTTGTGTAGGCAACTGAATGGTGCCACCCCTCTAACTGACACTTGATATATTAACTTGACCACAAAAGTCGTTTTGTTTCACTAATATGACTATAATGCAAGAGCTACTTCAACAAGAGATTGGTTGCCAATGCCAAATAAATGTAATAATTGTTCACCTGTGAAGAGAATCGTCTGCATGGTCTCTCCCTTTCATGAAATTGAGATTCAAATCAAACTTTCTGGCAGTACTCTTAACTTCATTCGCATCCTCTCCATTACCATACACATCCAAATTGAATCCATCAAGGTCCTTTTTATGTTTTGCCAACAAATCTATTAATTCCCTGTAGCCCTTTGCCCAGACCATTTTACCCAAGAAGTAGGCCCCTTTGGAGAATGTCTGCTGCCCAATTTCTTTTTCGGCAGCCACCTTCTCGCCAATTCTCAGAAACTTAGGATTCACACCGTGCACGTTACAAATAACAGATTTGGGCATATCCTGTGTAGCAGCAGATAGTCGCAGAACCTGCATAACATCAAAAACAAATGTTAGTAAATTGACTTTTATGATATACATTACAATGGACTAACTGAGAGCAAATATTGAATCAAGAAGTAGAACATGATATTTTTGCAAATATAATAGTCCATCTAAAGTGATGTTAAAGGCAACCAGACAAAGAAAGAAAAAAATTCGCGTTATAACTTTATAAATCATATACAACAGTCAGCACTAACCTTGTCGCAGTAAGCCCTAGCAACCCAGTTGTTTATGTATTTCACAAGGAATGCTTGCATCGCCCCATTCTTCTCCCTCTTAATGTACTCCAGGTAATTAGTATGTACAACACCAACAACATGGTTAAACTTATCAGTCCAACGTTTACCGTGATGATACCAGTTCAGATGTTCTGGTTCTTCAAGAATGGCTATATCAGCATCTTTAGATGATATAAACTGAGTAGTGTCTCCGGCAGGGATGATGCTCCGTCTTTCTTTTGAGAACTAAAACACATAAATGAAGTATAAAATGTAAAACAAAAAATGCATGCTCGCATTTACTGCCATAGTGAAATATGAAGTCACAAAAATTCACCTTGCCAGGGTAAAATGAGATTTTAAAATCTGCTTTAAATCCGACTCTTTCCTCAAGCCAATTGCGTATGTATGTCTCCTGCTCTTCTGGAGAGCCAAAAGTCATTTTATTTGGGTAAACTAATTCCTGATCAGATTTACACAGCCAAGGAACCAACAAAGTAACGTTCTGCTTGGCTGTATTTGCCAAATATGCAGCACGGAAGAGGGGATTAACAGCTGTGCCTGTCAACCATGGAAGACTGGCAGTGGTGACAACGGCAACATGCCTCTTTCCGTCCGTCTGTTTATGCTTATCAGGGTCAGTCCAAAGACCACCATCATAGCAATGCCCTGTACTCTGTAGAACACTGGCTATCCTTAAGTCCAACTCATCAACATCATCTCCAGGAGATGAGGAATTGAGCATAAGTTGATTTTTCCTCTTACTGCAAAGGCTTTCTACTATTTTCTCACAGACATCTGAACATACAGGATATGAACAGTAGTTAAGGGTCTACAAATAAAAATCTGTAACTCAATACTCAGTATGAGTCCCACAAGAGACACATCTGTCACCAAAAATTTCCAGATCAAATATGTTTGACATGATCTTTCAGTGATTGCATAGTTTAACGTCTGAAAATCTTTAGTTCTTTGGTGTACGAAGAGAGATCTCACCTTTTTTCACACCAAGATGATCCAAAAACGGCTCAGATTGCCTAACCCAATATGCCAGGAGCTCAGGTACATCAAGTGGCAGGACGTCCTGAAAAAAATAGATTAACAAGATGCTTGTTTGCAAAAAAGTCAGGCTATTGAACGTAGTATAAAACACAGGCCTAATGGTTGAGGTTGCATAATGCTATAAAGAATCCTACTGATGACATAACATAACTGTAGCCAGGGTATTATAAATGACTGCTGAATATACATATCCAAAAAAGTGACACAAGATTACGAGAAATGTTTGTTTCAAAACTGCGTCAAAGAAGAAGAAGATACAATAAATTAAAGCAATAACACACCTTTGAATCATCTGGTTCTTTGCATAATGCTTTCTGCAAAATTAAAAAGAAGCATTTAAGTTTTGGTAACCAAAAAAGCAGAGAACTGTAGCTCAAGAAGCCATAGGGACAACTTTATAGTTAGCATCTAGAGACACAACACACCTTTTAACTGAAATCAATACCCTGAAGGTCCAACTTATTGACAATTGACACCAATAAACTAAGTCGTTTAGGAAGTTGTCCACCGAATATTGTTCTCTTAAATGAACAGAATAAAGATCAACATTACTCATTCTGCTATCCAGGGCAACCATGTGTACAACATTTAATTGATGATTAAATATGGTTCATGTGGAACATGCTTGAAGCAATTAAGATGGATCATCAAATGACAAATGGTCTACTGTTCTAAATCAAGTTGACTACACAGCTCCCATAGTATCATTAGATGCCGTTAGTTATAGAAATTAGAAATCTTGAGACCATCCTATGTATGGAAAAATGTGCACTTCCACACTTCACACATCTTGAATTGAGATAATTATTTGCACACTCAAATCTAAAACACATGTTTCAATTCTACGCCATTAACTGACTAGCTAAGAACAAGCAAAGGTGCACATACCAGGCTAGCCTTCATCTTCTCCACAAATTCACTATTCTTAAGAACTTGAAAAACATCACTAGGCGAGGACGGAGCCAAAGCCTTCTTCTCCAATTCCTTCAAGCTCAATTTCAAAGCCTTGATAGGCTCCCATTCATTCTCCTCCCTCTTCCACTCCCCTAAAAAATCATTAAAATTCAACCTCGTCGTCCCACCTCTCCCACTCCTATCCTCCTCCACCTCCGCCAAAATCGCATTCCTAAAAGCCGACAAATCAATCCTAATACTCGCCCTAGGGCTCCTCCACTTCTCCAAAACCTTCTTACTAAAATCCGGCGACGAATACGCCCTCCTAATCTCACTCAACTTCGGCTTCAACTTCTTCACAAAATCAATCTCTGCCGGCTGCGACATCTCCGAATACCTAATTGCCGGAACTGCAAACGTCGCCGAGTTGATGAAATTCTCAATCTCTTTATCGAACGAATTTGCTAGATTCTTGAACGAATCGGCTCTGTTCTTCATCAATTTGAAGTCCAGCTCCGCCGATTCGCGGACGTCTTTCCAACTTTTGGAGAGGATTGAGAAGGCGCTATTTGCGGATGACGTCATGGTGATGAGATTCTGCGGCGAGGCGGAGGGCGGTGTAGTGGTGGTGGTGAATGATACGGCGTCGTTTTTGAGACTAGGCATCGTTTGGGGTTGGTGTGGTTCCCGGGAATTTAAGAGCTTTTTTATGGTGGAGGATTTGATTTTTGATAGAAGAAGAAATTAGAAGCGTCTAGGAAACGACGATCTGTGGATATGGACGGCTGAGATTTGTTCCCGAGGAAAATGTTATTTTATTAAAATTGGACGGAATATAATCAGAAATTAATTGTGAATTTAAATAGAGATGAAAATAACAAGAAGAAAGAAAATGTAATTTGAGATGATAAATGATTTCTGGGTACGTGTAGATAGGGGATTGGATGGGAAGCGTTGTGGGAATATCCGGCAAGAGCATATGCTTTTGAATGAGACAACCTTGGCATGGTCCGGAAGATCGAGTTTGTGTGGCTGTCTTGAGAAGTTTAAGAAGAATTTTTGTTCTTTTTAACTTAACTATTCCACGGGATAAGTTTTAGAGGGACGTGTAATTTTTGTAAGACGGAAGGACATCATCACAATTGTTGATTTGTTTAATCTAGCTGTTGAGATTAGAGTTGGTTTTTAATTAAATTTGGCGGTTGGATTTGCAAAATGCAAGGGTGGTTGAAAGTGACGGTTATTAATATCAACCTTTAGTTTGATAGAAATTAACGAATGAGATGATGTCTCTCAGTTTAAATGAAAAATAATTGTCCTTCTCGAACCCATTCCACTATTCCACTTGATCTACGTAAATATATTTATTTAGCCGTTATATTCCTTGAGTAAATACTAGAAAAGAAAACTTTGTTAAAAACTGTCAGAGATAATAATTTCAACTCTTTATTAATAATTCTCCTGAGACGGCAGTCAGTTCCAAAATAGTGAGAACCCACGGACATTGTGTCCGCTTCATGCTATGTTGTCCCTTCACCTTCATTTGCATAATTCCACGAACAAATGGTGTCACCGGTCTTGGTTTCAACTCCACAGTCTCCACACGCATCATTCTCATTCGTATCGTGTCGCATTACCACGTGACGAGATTGGGACTTATCAATCCACTTTCCATAACTTTCTTGCGCTTAGTTTTGCCATGTGTACTAATGACTTTTGTTCCGACAGTCCATTTTCTCAAACTATTGGGCCAAATCCGGCCCATGTCCATCCAAGCCCAATTTCACCCCATTATCGATCTTTTGGAAGGCAGCAGGAAACAGCAGTATAAACTAAAATCAATGGTGTCAACTTTTCATTACAGACTATGTTAAGATATCATGAAGTCAATTCACACACGTACCGAGTAGTTTAAATTCCGCACTCAATTTAATCACACCCACGTTGAAATGTCCTCAAAACAACGCGTTACCTGACGGCTCAATCCCCTATTTAAAGACTCACATTATTAAAACTCATATCATCAAATCTTAGTTGCACCACTTTCATATTCATTTATTCATTTCTAAGCTACACGTACACAACTATGACGGACAACAAGCAAGGTCATCTCAACGGTGCATTCTACGGTCCATCCATCCCTCCACCTTCAAACACTTACAACCGCCCTCCACGCGGCTCATCCGGTCGCAACTGCCTCTGCACACTTTTCTGCCTCGTTTTCAAAATCATCGTTGCTCTTGTGGTTTTAATCGGTCTAGCTATTTTAATCCTTTGGCTTGTTTTCCGACCCACTAACCTTAACTTCCATGTTACTGATGCATACTTGACAGAGTTCACCCTCGCAAACAACACGCTTAAGTATAACCTTGCTATCGATCTTACTGCTCGTAACCCTAATAAACGCGTTGGAGTGTACTACGACAGGATCGATGCACGGGCTTATTATGAGGATCAGAGGTTTGGTGCAGTACCATTGAATGGATTTTATCAGGGACATGAAACCACTAGTGTCTGGACCCCGGTGTTTAAAGGCCAAAACATTGTCATACTAAGTGGATCTGATTTGAACAAGTTTAACGCTGAGAAGTCTACTGGAGTTTTGAGTATTGATTTGAGAGTGCACTTGAGGCTGAGGTTGAGGTTTGGGGAGCTTAAAACTATGACCATGAGGCCTAAGATTACATGTGATTTGAAGGTACCGTTGAGCGAGAACGGAAACTCCGCTGCGGTGGTGTTCCAGAGGACCAAGTGTGATTTGGAGTGATTCATCTCTGTTAGATAATAGATATTATTAGTGTAATAGTGTGTGATGATCATCAGTTTTTTATTTGATGCATAGTGTGTCTTTTATATTCCTTTGAGTTTATATTAATACATTTATTTATTTTATTACATGTGTTCAATACTACATTTTAAAACTGTTACTAGTAAATTTTCATTGGGTCACATTATTGAATGTGTATGATTGCCATTGGTTAGGCACCCACTACCTGAACCAATAGATCTCGGGTTCGAGTCATGGGGTAGGAGTGAATTCCGATAATCCCTTTTAAAAAAAGTGTGATTGCCATTGAAATAGTCGCGTAGTACAATTTTTTAAATGTCTGTCAAGCGTAGACCACTTGTCTAATCTTAAAATCAAATTGACATTTCATAACAATTTTTGTCATGCAAGTGATGTACTCGATTGGTGTGACAAGCATCTAAGCAGGGACTTGGTTAATGATTAATAAAAACGCAGACATAGTTTAAACTGAGATTGCAGAATAAGCTTATTATAAATATTATATTTGACCAAAATTGAGATATTTTGACGAAAAAGAATGAATTTTAAAATAGTATAACTGTCTAATATTTTTTATCATTCCATTGAATTTTCTTTTTGGAGAATTGGAATAGAGAGAAGTGCAAGCTCCACAATGAGGATGCAAATTAATTTCTTAGTTAATGCAATATTTGACCTAATTCACTTAATTATCACATTAAAATCTTGAATACATCTACTTAGTATCATCATGTCCAAATTGTGTGAAAGCAACTTCATAGATGTAGATTGTAGACACTAAATAAGATCTTGTCAACGATGCGTCATCATAAACTACTTGTATTGTAAAGTCTGCTACCGCGTAGTTGGCCGCCTTGAAAAAGTCTCCAGAGAACGTCTTTGTAGACGGCTGCCGTCGCAACTTAATCATCTCAACTCGTTCACAATTTAGTTATTAAATGTTCAAAATCATAATACTTCATCTATCTCTCTACTTATATATAAACACACATAACTGTTCAATGCCATTGTAGCCCTAAATCCTACTTATAGTATCATCTACATCAGCAAACGAAATACAATGACGGAATACAAGCAACCTCCTCTCAACGACACCTACTACGGTCCGTCCATCCCACCATCCACTCGCCGCCATGCACGACACCACCACCGCTCCTGCATCTGCGGCCTCTTTTGCTTTCTCTTCAAGATCATTCTCTCTCTAGTACTTATAATTGGTCTAGCCATTTTAATCTTCTGGCTCATCTTCCGTCCCACTAATAACCTAAAGTTTCACGTCACTGACGCTTCGCTAACTGAGTTTAACCTCTCCAACAATACTCTCAAATACAACCTGATCGTCAACCTCACAGCACACAACCCTAACGAACGTGTAGGAGTGCACTACAAAAGCCTTGAAGCACACGCTTATTACGAGGACCAGAGGTTCAGTTACATAACATTAAATGAGTTAGACCAAGGGCAAAATGACACAAGTGTATGGAGGTTGGTGTTCAAGGGGCAGAGCTTTTTTGCACTAGGTGAATCTGATGATGAAGATGATGAGAAGGTGGCTGGAGTTTATCCTATTGATATTAGGGTTTCACTGAGATATAAGTTGAGGTTTGGGAAGCTTAATACGAGTACCATGAAATCGAAGATTGCTTGTGATTTGGAGGTCCCTTTGAATGGGAATGGCTTCCAGACGACTAAATGCAAGCTTAAGTTGTGATATCAATGTCTCCATGGAAGACTAGTTCAGCTAGTGTGGCTACTCTTTGAAATTGTCGTGTATTATTTATTGAGCTTTGTTGGTACATAATTTAACTCTTAATTTATTATTATTGTATGCATTCAGGCAAAATCAAAATGGAGATTGTTACCTTTTTTAAGAGACCATAAAATTGATCGTTATTTTCAATAATCCGATGAATGATTAACTTATAAACATTTTAAAATAAATAGGATTTCATGCATTTTGTAATAATCGAAATGCAATATTGCACTTATTTCAAAAAGGAATTTTATTCAAAAAATAACAATCACAATAGTACACAATCTCTATACGTTACATTGTAATATAAGACAAACATATGTTAACATTATTGACATACATTACACTTTGTTACTTCATCACGTGCAGATTTGCTTTTTAAAACCGAATCTCTCCTTCTCCAAATCATACTCCACATAGTAATTTTGCTGCTGATAATTCCCAATATAATCGCCGGTCCGACCGATCTCCCCGGTTCAATAAAATCACTAGTCACAATCGTCAAACAAACCACTCCGGCTCGGTCCACTACAGAAAAATAATTCGCTAGCGGCAACCCCATCTTCGCTCCTCCTTTAAACGCAAAATACATCTCTGGAAACGACACCGTTTTTTCTTTAGAAACATCAAAACACGGCCGTAAACCAGTTTCTTTCTCCACGTCAACAGCTCTTGTTAAATTCCCCATTTGTTGTTCAAACTCACGCGCCACTATTTCAAACACGCGCTTGTCCATAAACGTGAATGTTGACCCTGAGTCAACGATCGTCCCTCCGTTCCCGTCAGATCCAGGTACCAGAAAACTGTACGGAATCTTCAACCGTTTCTCGCCGACGATTACACGGCGGAGCGTGAGATAGTAGTAGTCGAGAAACGCCGTGTTTGAACCGACGGGATTCTTGCGGAACGGAGTGTAGCTAACTCCGGCGACAGAATCTTTATCATCGCCGGAATCTAAAACAAGGTCGCTACTGCGCGTGGGCGCGTCGTCGAATTTGTGCGAAAGTAAACAGTAAGAGAATTTCTTCAAACCCATTTGAACGGGTAACGAAGTCGACCCGCGCCCGAATCCGGCAATCCCTTCGGGTTGTCGGGTCGAGTAAATCGAACATCCGATTAAGAAATTCGGAACAATCCGCTCCGGAAAATCGAGATTCTCAAGCAATAAAATACCCGATGTCGCACCCGACCCGTATTGGATTATGTAAGCGGGCAGGCTTGATTGCAAGTGGTGGAATTCGGGTCGCAATCGCTGCATCTGGTATTGACATTCGGGTCGGATAGTAACCCACATTTGGGGTTTCGACAACCGAGGATCTTGACGGAGGATGACAGCCTGGGATGAAAGTGTGAATGTTGTTTGGATCGATGTTGGAGAATGTGCAATTAGAGCAAACGTAGCGGTGGGTACAAGGAAGCCAAACGAGGCTGCTGCCTGTATCCATTACGAAATTGAGTTGTTGAGGTGGAGTGCCGAAGGTGAGTGGGATTGAGTAGCCGCCGTAGCTGCGTGGGAAAGTTTGATTTTGATTTGATGGGTGGTGATGTTATGACGTTTTAGATGGTGGGCTCTGGCGATTGAGGCGGATGCGAGGTTGTGGAGGTGTGTCCATGGATTTGGGGTGTTGGTGGTGGAGAGGGGTTGGGGAGTGGTGGTTGGGGATTTGGTTAGTGGGATTGTGATGGTGGTTTGGGAGGATGTTTGGAGGAGATGGAGAGTGATGAGGATGAAGATGGTGTAGAGGTAAGCCATTGTTTTGGATTGTTTCTTGTGTGATGAATGTGAATTGGTGAGGGAGGGAGGTTTCTTGTTAGATGGAGATGAAGCTCATGCTTTTGGTTGATTGTTTACAATTATCATCATGTTGAGCTCCAACGGTAGTGTACTAATAGTGTACATCATTGGGAAAAAGTATTAAGAACGGATCGTCGGTGCTAACGGACTATCGAAAGCAATATTCTAAGGTAAAATAAGTCTTACATGGTAGTTTGATATCCTATAAACTTTTATTTTTTAAGCGTACAAAGGATTATTTGATCATTTTGGCATTCGATTTTGCTCAAAGTTAGTGTATGCATCACGACACTTGTTATTTTGAAAAATGCTTTGTGAAAGATTGGGTTTTTACTAAAATGACATTCCTTAGTTATGAGGGTTTGTCCAACCTGTAAATCTGAAAAGATAAATTGACAAAGCGTCAAAGAAAGAGCAGTTGTGTGAAGGAAACCATAATGTAATGGGAGTATCATTATTGATACCTTTATGCGCTTTTTGTTGGTGTACATATTGTTTGGATGAGTTATGTATGGGATACTTTTAGCCTGTATTTCATTTAATGTTGATTTTAAGATGGTCTTTTCAGGACTTCGGAACATGTCTGATCTTCTAGTGTAAGTTCTGTTTCATTTTGTATGTTGGCAATTTTGCATGTCTTGCCAGATTGTTGTTCACATTGAAAGCTTGTTCTTCCACTTGCTCGTTTTTATTGAATTCTAAATTGCAACCTTATCTCTTCTTCAGGCGCATTGAGGCTCTAGTCAGATTATGCTCGCCAAATTTTAACATCTCAATATTCAATGTTAACATCATAAATGTGGTTGAAATTTGAAGCTGGCTAAAGGGTGTGCATGTGCAGACACAAACAAACACATGATGCTTGAGTTAACTTTTGTTTTTGTGGGAGAGGTGGTTGGTTAGTTTGTTGCCAATTATACTGCCATTGCCATCCTTAGCCCACACCTCACTGCCCAACTTTTGTTCTTACATCATCTTGTGTTGTCCTGTGTGTTTTTATATATCAATGTTGAGGTTGAAGACTGCATTTATACATATGGCAGCTTCCTACCTGCACATGCAGCTGTCCTTGTGTCAATAATATGTCTTCATTTTGTTCTTTTGTTTTGCAGGCTTCCTCCTCCACACCATGGCTCTGTTGTTTTTATACATCCTGTTACGTACTGTGTTTTCTTATCTACTGAAGCTGTTGGAATATCTTTTAGTTAAATTAACTTTTTATCTGCTGAACTATTTTTGAGTGAGTCTGGAGTCTGCACAGTCATTGAGATCCCATACATTTATATCAATATACAACGGATTCAAAACTGCGTAGTTTAGGTCCAAACGATTTAGTGTAGATATTAAACTACATCGTTTTAGAAAGGATTCGATAATTTAAACTTTAAGTTTTTAATTAACATTAATTTTATCATTTTTTTATTATAAAACTACGTAATTTTCAATTCGCTACAACTTTAATATGACTTTGATTCCCATCTTTTCCAATTCAGAAATCCGCAGCTTCGGTTCAATTTCGATTGGATCGGTCGGACCGAGGCTCAACCCTAATATCCGCAATCGTTTTGTTCCCTCCACATCAATATCCGAACTAAAAATTCCTCTTTCCCTCGTATTCTCAACTCCTCTCAGTCGGCCCTGCGCCTCCAGATTCAATCCTCTACTGTCGCCCTCACCGTACCCTACCCTGCACCATCACGCACTCCACTCCGCCGTCGTCCGATTCACGCCCTCACTATTCCCACTCCCCCCCCAAACCCTAATTAAACCTTTTTTCACCTAACTCCGCCCCCGTGTTGCATAATTGGTTACGATGTCGGTGCCTCGGGTTCCGAACAGGCAGCAGTTGAGTAAGAGACAGTTGCCGTTCGCGTCGATTAAGCCGCCGTTTGCTGATTCGGCCGATTATCATAGATTCGATGGACCAGTTGTTGGGGATCAGGAAATGGATGCGATTGTGGTTCGATCTACTGTGAGTGTTGGTTTTTGGTGATATAAAGTTTGGCTTGGTGTTATTGATTTATTTGAATTTTACGCATTCTAGTGGTAGCTGTTGTGAATGAACTCGATGGAGTACTGATTTTTGCTTGAGTGTGATTGTTGGATACTTTTTTTAGGGTTTAGTGTGAATATTTTTAATGTTGAAATGGTATTAAGTTCAAGGTGCATTGTGTCATTGTGTCATTAATATTATCATTTCGGTGAGTGTCGGTTAAAGATTGTGAGTTGATAACTGGTTTGGGTTACCTTGGTTGAAATACATACACTTGCAATAGTTTACTGAGAATCGCTCAACTGTTGGTGATTGTGATAGAATGATTGCCTTCATTTGAGCTGTTTGAGTGTAAAGTTTAGTGTATTACTGTTGATATCTTTTAAAGTTATTTTCCTAGATGATAAGATAACTCAGAATTTCCGCTTTTAATTTTCCTGTTAATAGTAGATGATAGAATAACTTCAAAGCTATTTATTTTATAAATATCGTAAATGTTGTTGATTTCTGTAATGCAACAAATTCTGAGTTATCTTATCATCTAGGAAAATAACTTTAAAAGATATCAACAGTAATACACTAAACTTTACACTCAAACAGCTCAAATGAAGGCAATCATTCTATCACAATCACCAACAGTTGAGCGATTCTCAGTAAACTATTGCAAGTGTATGTATTTCAACCAAGGTAACCCAAACCAGTTATCAACTCACAATCTTTAACCGACACTCACCGAAATGATAATATTAATGACACAATGACACAATGCACCTTGAACTTAATACCATTTCAACATTAAAAATATTCACACTAAACCCTAAAAAAAGTATCCAACAATCACACTCAAGCAAAAATCAGTACTCCATCGAGTTCATTCACAACAGCTACCACTAGAATGCGTAAAATTCAAATAAATCAATAACACCAAGCCAAACTTTATATCACCAAAACCAACACTCACAGAAGATCGAACCACAATCGCATCCATTTCCTGATCCCCAACAACTGGTCCATCGAATCTATGATAATCGGCCGAATCAGCAAACGGCGGCTTAATCGACGCGAACGGCAACTGTCTCTTACTCAACTGCTGCCTGTTCGGAACCCGAGGCACCGACATCGTAACCAATTATGCAACACGGGGCGGAGTTAGGTGAAAAAAGGTTTAATTAGGGTTTGGGGTGGGAGTGGGAATAGTGAGGGCGTGAATCGGACGACGGCGGAGTGAGTGCGTGATGGTGCAGGGTAGGGTACGGTGAGGGCGACAGTAGAGGATTGAATCTGGAGGCGCAGGGCCGACTGAGAGGAGTTGAGAATACGAGGGAAAGAGGAATTTTTAGTTCGGATATTGATGTGGAGGGAACAAAACGATTGCGGATATTAGGGTTGAGCCTCGGTCCGACCGATCCAATCGAAATTGAACCGAAGCTGCGGATTTCTGAATTGGAAAAGATGGGAATCAAAGGTACATAAAGTGTAGCGAATTGAAAATTACGTAGTTTTATAAAACAAAAAAATGATAAAATTATATGTTTAAAAAAACTTAAAATTTAAATTATCGAATCCTTTCTAAAACGATGTAGTTTAATATCTACACTAAATCGTTTGGACCTAAACTACGCAGTTTTGAATCCATTGTACACTTGTATAATGATATAAATGTATAGGATCTCAATGACTGTGCAGACTCCAGAATCACTCAAAAATAGTTCAGCAGATAAAAAGTTTAATTTAACTAAAAGATATTCCAACAGCTTCAGTAGATAAGAAAACACAGTACGTAACAGGATGTATAAAAACAACAGAGCCATGGTGTGGAGGAGGAAGCCTGCAAAACAAAAGAACAAAATGAAGACATATTATTGACACAAGGACAGCTGCATGTGCAGGTAGGAAGCTGCCATATGTATAAATGCAGTCTTCAACCTCAACATTGATATATAAAAACACACAGGACAACACAAGATGATGTAAGAACAAAAGTTGGGCAGTGAGGTGTGGGCTAAAGATGGCAATGGCAGTATAATTGGCAACAAGCTAACCAACCACCTCTCCCACAAAAACAAAAGTTAACTCAAGCATCATGTGTTTGTTTGTGTCTGCACATGCACACCCTTTAGCCAGCTTCAAATTTCAACCACATTTATGATGTTAACATTGAATATTGAGATGTTAAAATTTGGCGAGCATAATCTGACTAGAGCCTCAATGCGCCTGAAGAAGAGATAAGGTTGCAATTTAGAATTCAATAAAAACGAGCAAGTGGAAGAACAAGCTTTCAATGTGAACAACAATCTGGCAAGACATGCAAAATTGCCAACATACAAAATGAAACAGAACTTACACTAGAAGATCAGACATGTTTCCGAAGTCCTGAAAAGACCATCTTAAAATCAACATTAAATGAAATACAGGCTAAAAGTATCCCATACATAACTCATCCAAACAATATGTACACCAACAAAAAGCGCATAAAGGTATCAATAATGATACTCCCATTACATTATGGTTTCCTTCACACAACTGCTCTTTCTTTGACGCTTTGTCAATTTATCTTTTCAGATTTACAGGTTGGAGCAAACCCTCATAACTAAGGAATGTCATTTTAGTAAAAACCCAATCTTTCACAAAGCATTTTTCAAAATAACAAGTGTCGTGATGCATACACTAACTTTGAGCAAAATCGAATGCCAAAATGATCAAATAATCCTTTGTACGCTTAAAAAATAAAAAGTTTATAGGATATCAAAATACCATGTAAGACTTATTTTACCTTAGAATATTGCTTTCGACAGTCCGTTAGCACCGACGATCCGTGCTTAATACTTTTTCCCAATGATGTACACTATTAGTACACAACCGTTGGAGCTCAACATGATGATAATTGTAAACAATCAACTAAAAGCATGAGCTTCATCTCCATCTAACAAGAAATCCTCCCTCCCTCACCAATTCACATTCATCACACAAGAAACAACAAAGAATCCAAACAATGGCTTACCTCTACTCCATCTTCATCCTCATCACTCTCCATCTCCTCCAAACATCCTCCCAAACCACCATCACAATCCCACTAACCAAATCCCCAACCACCACTCCCAACCCCTCTCCACCACCAACACCCCAAATCCATGGACACACCTCCACAACCTCGCATCCGCCTCAATCGCCAGAGCCCACCATCTAAAACGTCATAACATCACCACCCATCAAATCAAAATCAAAACTTTCCCACGCAGCTACGGCGGCTACTCAATCCCACTCACCTTCGGCACTCCACCTCAACAACTCAATTTCGTAATGGATACAGGCAGCAGCCTCGTTTGGCTTCCTTGTACCCACCGCTACGTTTGCTCCAATTGCACATTCTCCAACATCGATCCAAACAACATTCACACTTTCATCCCTAGGCTGTCATCCTCCGTCAAGATCCTCGGTTGTCGAAACCCCAAATGTGGGTTACTATCCGACCCGAATGTCAATACCAGATGCAGCGATTGCGACCCGAATTCCACCACTTGCAATCAAGCCTGCCCCGCTTACATAATCCAATACGGGTCGGGTGCGACATCGGGTATTTTATTGCTTGAGAATCTCGATTTTCCGGAGCGGATTGTTCCGAATTTCTTAATCGGATGTTCGATTTACTCGACCCGACAACCCGAAGGGATTGCCGGATTCGGGCGCGGGTCGACTTCGTTACCCGTTCAAATGGGTTTGAAGAAATTCTCTTACTGTTTACTTTCGCACAAATTCGACGACGCGCCCACGCGCAGTAGCGACCTTGTTTTGGATTCCGGCGATGATAAAGATTCTGTCGCCGGAGTTAGCTACACTCCGTTCCGCAAGAATCCCGTCGGTTCAAACACGGCGTTTCTCGACTACTACTATCTCACGCTCCGCCGTGTAATCGTCGGCGAGAAACGGTTGAAGATTCCGTACAATTTTCTGGTACCTGGATCTGACGGGAACGGAGGGACGATCGTTGACTCAGGGTCAACATTCACGTTTATGGACAAGCGCGTGTTTGAAATAGTGGCGCGTGAGTTTGAACAACAAATGGGGAATTTAACAAGAGCTGTTGACGTGGAGAAAGAAACTGGTTTACGGCCGTGTTTTGAT